>JAUEJL010140475.1:0-10803 GCA_032274825.1 Drosophyllum lusitanicum | reverse complement strand
CTTGAGCTCGACTCGTTAAATAATTCGAGCTCGTTTTTTGGGCTCGAACTTGAACTCGAGTTCGATAAAGTTTGACTTGAACGAGCCGAGCTCGAGTTCGAGCTCGAGTTACTCGATAAAAGCTCGACTCGTTTACACCCCTACTTTTGATACTTATTATGTCGTCTCATTCATTTACCGGACTACTAGAGTCATTGTAAATGTTTAACACTTAATTGATTCTTTCATATGGGGCTATTAAATATATTAAAAATAAATTCACAAGTTGTGAATTGGTGGAAGCCAAGAGGTGTGTATCATCAGACCCAATTTATGTATTAAATATAACTCTAGCCTACCATTTTGTAATTTTGTCATAACGGCCTTAGCAAGTCATAGAAAATAATCAATTATTTGGGCTAAATTTGTTGCTACTATAAAGCAATAAAAAAATATAACTCAAGCCCATATTCTAAAATAATGAAGCTTATGAAGTTTGGCCAACTTAGTATAACGGTTAATCAATAAAACCGATAACGAAAAATGGTCCATTATCACAAACCGCCAACCGCTCCATTAGAAACCGATACCCATTAGTTTGGAAAAACACATAACCAATATTATTGGTTATGGTTCGATTTAGGGTCAAAACCGACCCAAATCAACCCATACTCGGTCCTACTTACAAGTTAATAAAATGATAACTTTTTATACTAGACGATTTAAAAGTATTATGTCACATGGTAGTAAACACGTAAAATACTTTTGGATATTCATGCAATTTGTTGGATGTCTAAGTTTTCACGGTCTATTTGAACGAGAGGGAGTTTAGCCATGTCATTATTTATTTATTTAAGTGAATAATGAATGTTAATCTTACGGATTATTTTTTGATATTATTTGAAAAAAAAATAAAAAGGTATTATGCTTTTTTTAAAATTGTAACCTCTTTATGTTATTATGTACTTTTTTTTATTTTGTTGAGTTTGATATAAACAAACCAATGAAAATAAATAATTGTTTCGTCAAAAAAAATAAAATAATAAATTGTCTTCACTAAAGAACCGGTCAAAGTTCAATCAAGTTATTTGGGGGGATTTTATTAGACCGGCTGTTTTAGTGTTTTGAATAAAAAAACCGGCAACCGGTCCATGGAATTCGCGTACACAACTGACTCGACGAGTCTACTGGGGATGGTATAAAATCAATCTCGGTAGGAGAAGAAAAATAGAAAAAGAAAATCACCAAAGGAAATGGCGGGAAATCAAGAATCTGTAAGAAAGGGAAGCAAGTGAAATCTTGTAATCGCTGCAATTTTGTTGTTTTGAAACAGATCTCACCCACCTCAGGAGATATGGCCGACACCGAAACCCTAGGTATTCTTGATGAAATTCAAGCGCTCGTTTCCGATAAGCTTCAAGTGGTATGCCTCTCTTGTAATTAACTTTTGATTTCTCTTTACTTGTTCGCGAATCTTGTGCAAACGGTTTCCTTCTCGTTAGTTTATCGGAAAGATCGTGTGGTGTTTGGTCTCGTTCTGCTTATATATCGAAACATACTATCGATTGAATCATAGAGTCAAATTTAAAACTATATTTACTGGTAGCTAATCCATACTATGTAATTATTGACTTTTTTTTGGTTAATCTGTGTTGTAGGAGGAAATAAAATTAGTTTGTAGTATTATGTGCTTGCTCACCTCACCTCTATATAGGTTTTTTGGTTATCTATATTAGGAAACCATAAGAGCACTTAATATTGGTACTGTTCTTCTATTTAGTGCTAGTTGTTCACTAGTTTGGTTAATTGGTGCTTTTTTTAAGAAAAGAGATTTTTTTTTGGGGGGGGGGGGGGGGGGGGGGTTTGCTAAACTGCTTATTTGCTTATTGATTTTTGAAATAAACTGCTTCAAACTGAGATATAAGCATTTTGGATTAACAAATCCCAAACAGCTTATTGTTGTATCAAAACACAATAATCATATAAGCAGTTTTAATAAGCAATCCCAAACACCCCCTTAAAGCATGTTTTATCTTCAAATCCATGGTTGTTTTTGTTAGGTTTCTTACAAGTGGCTGAGTAGGAACTTTCTGGTGCCATCAAACAAGGCCAAGAGGTGAGTTCCTTATACTTTTTCTTCCTTCCCAGATGATCTTAGAGGTCTACTTTTGCTTTACACTCCCAGTTATGAAATAATGACTAACATGTTTATGCACAGGCTGCTTCAAGAGTTTGTTGAAAAGAATGGAAGTCAACTGGTAGTTATATATTCTCTGTCTGGATGGTTGAAAAATAATCCTGAAGCTTACCATATAAAGCTTGTTTTGGGCTCTAAACTTTCAGGTCAGATTTCTATAATAGTAGTACTACATGCAATAGATTTTAGGTTAAGCAGTTTAATGTGTACTCGATTTATATGTGATTTTACATCTTATGCAGAGGCCAAAGAAGAATTTGGTGATGGTTGTTCAGTTCAAGTGTATAGTGTCCAAGCTTGTGTTCCTAAAGATCCAGCACTCCTTTGGAATGCTGAATTTATACAATCAGAAGAGCTCTTCAAGGAGCCCCCTAATGTTATTAATTGCTTGCGTGATAACCGGTGAGATTATCATATTTTTTGATATATTTATTGATACATGATTTCTTTATATTCAGGTTCTTCACCTTTGTCTGTTCTTTTCTTCAGGTTTTGCGGGGTTTTGAATTCTTTTGTAAAATGGAATGTTGAGGGAACACCATTAAAAAATGTAGGAATTCGTGGACCATCAAGAACTAGTTCTTCTAATCAAACTTCAAACATTTCATTTCATCAAGAAAGAAAGGTTGACCAATCAGACCCGAAGCCTGATCAAAGCAAAAATATCCAAAGTGGAAGTCATAAAGAACAAGTTCCTCAATTGCCTAACAAAAAGAAAATGCAAAATGATAAAAGCTCTTCCGGGACTACTGGCTCATTAGCTAGTATGTGGGGTCGGGCATCTATAAAACCAAAGCCCGAGTCTGCCTCAGTAAAATCTGATAACATCATTCCTATTTCTAATGGTTTGTTTACTTTTAGTCCTTTAAAAGATTACTTCATATTAGCTTTATTATCTAATTAAGTTAAATACTGCAGATGCTCAGGTTCGTGCTATTGAATCGGTAGAGGATGAAAGCAGTGATGTTGATCAAGAAATGAACTTTAAAAGAGCATTTAATTGTGAAGGCAGTAATAGAAAGCGTAAGGTTGTACTTGATTTTTCCGATGAAGAAGATGATGATGATGGGAAAGATGTAGTAAATCTTGCATCACCGGATCCTCCAAAAAAGCAAGTTGCTCTTGATACAAAGAAAAGTTGTGGAATTTCCGGTTTGGAGAATAAGAATTTGGATTTTGATGAACAAAAAGAAGAGAAAGGTAAGGACATTGTTCCCAAGTGTTTATTGAAAGAAGAAAGCGGTGACAGGAAAACGGGGCATCCTGTTTCAAATGAGAACAAATGTCCTCTGAAGAATGATACAAATCAGAAAGATAAATCGAGTGATGCTGCTCAAAATGGGCTTAAAAAGAGAAAAGTTTTGAAGACACGAATTGATGAGCGTGGAAGAGAAGGTATGGTTTCTCTAAACGTTGGGTTCTGTGCATGTATAGCAATTTTGTAGTTTACTTATTATCTTTTAATAATCAAAAGAAACAAAAATCACTTTGAACTTTTTGTGGTGTTACTTGGAACTAAAGTTGAAACATCTTGCATTCATGAAGAATTGTCTTTGTTACTTGAAGTATATCACAGATTACTGTTTTTATTTTGACAACGAATATTTCATTTTATTGATTGTTTGTCAGTAACGGAAGTTGTTTGGGAGGACGATGAGAAAGAAACAAGGCCTGATGACAATACAAGAAAAGATAATGGCGACCATAATCCTACAAAGAATGTTAATAGGTAATTTTTCAATAATACCAGTATTTTTTTATGCATCATAAAGTTTATTTATATCTACTTCCCAAGTTGCACCACCTGGAAGTTCCTTTCTATATGCATTTTATGTGTTATTGGATATCATATTGTGATTGTAGAATGTAGATTCTATACTGTCCTCTTTTTACTTCATCTATTCCTGAAGATACTAGAGTGCCTTGAGCTGTTCTGTTATTTCAACCAACTATGTTGATACTAAGAAAAAAGAAAAATATTGATTAAGAAATTTTGCTGAGCCTGTGCCTTGTTAGCTACGTATTGCCTTGAAATTTACCTTAGCTAATCTGAGATTAAAGGCTGCTTATATTACGCTACATAGGAATGGTATTTCTCTAGAGATGGCCATTTTGACCCATTCACATATGAAATGGGTCGATTCGGATTATCTTTTATTTCTAACTGTAAACTAAAACAATTTAGCTAAAAAGGAAACAAGTCAAAGTTGTCAAAAAGTATATTTTGCATACAACCTTGTTAATCTTTTACTTAAAATTATATATTATTAGTGACATAACATCAGCATCCGTAGTAGTCAAAACTCAAAAATGTGGAACAAGGTATTCTGGGTCATGCCAACCCATTTACTTTACCCCAACCTGTTTTAACTTGTTACCCAACCCAGCCCACCCAACCTAATCATTTTGCATCATCTACTATTCTCATAGTTGGATTTTTTAAATCAGGCCGGCTGCAGCAGCTCCTAAGAAGTCACCTGCACTAGGTAATGCCCCATCACATGCAACAACGGGCAAAACAGGAAACAAGAAAGCGGGTACCAAGGATCCTAAGCAGGGAAATATCATGTCGTTTTTCAAGAAGGTTTAATGAGGCAAGTTTGCAGGCTCTTAGATTCATGGAAACTATAGTTTGATTATGTATGATTCAAGTGTTAACCATGTTGTATCCTCTTTGCTACAATCAAGGTCTCTTTTTATTTTTTTGGTTTGTACGTTTTCTTGAAGCTGGTAGTTGAGGCTTTTTCATGGTTGCACAAATACACAACAGGGTAAAGTTGAAAGTTATAATTTATTTTTTCATAAAATTCCTGGAAGTTGTGACAAAAATATGCCTAAAAACTAATCAGAAAAGTAATATTAATGTGTTGGTATCACATTAAAGTCATAAGCCTGAAAAACTTAAGTAAAAGTGAACCAGGCTTGAAAAAACTATTCCAAAGAAACTGATATAGCTATGGCTGCCAGCTGTCCTTTGTGCTTCCTGTTCTTTCAACTTAGTCGTATCAAGTTTGTTGGCTCGCTCAACACATACCGTGGTATTTCATATTTAGTACCTGCAAATATAAGGAAATACATGTTACTATTCCCATGATTTCAAGTAAAGTATGCAGGGTGTGAACACAGTCCTTAGAAATGAAGCCTGAAGATCGTTTGGTTGTACAGTACAATCCAACAATGCATCTGGCCTTCACTTCCAAGGAGAGGGGCTATGAAAGGAGAAGAGATGTGTAAAGGTGACACCTCTTTCATCATAACAAACTGTCATATCAGGTTTAAGAACAATAACCCCTGCACTGTCCACAATTGCTTGAGCAAGCTCTATATCAGCCTCGGCTGCTGCATGTAACGCATCCCAGATTTCTTTTCGCATAATCCAAATAAAAAATCATTAGAAAAAGAAATGCAAAACGAATGCCTCTTTCTAAAGGCAAAAATACTCGCATGCTGGTTGATGTCTCCGTCAAGACGCAGACCCGCATTTCTATAAATGTAACAATTAGAACAGGGCCGGATTGGGCTAAGAAATCTGCACCTTTTTGTTTATTATTACTGTTTATTAAAAAAAATGTTTCTTTTTTTGTTGCAAATAATCAGACAGGCAATCTAAACAGTAAACACTTGTTTGTAAACAATTTAAGCAACTTTGACCGGTTTGACCTGACCTACTCATTTGATATGTTCAATTTGGGAGCCAATTTTTTAATTTTTACACATTTGGATGGTTAGAGAAATAAAAAATAACCAAACTTGGCCAGGTTTTAATTTATCAGGTCGAAATCGTTACAACTAATGCAAGTCATCACGTCAGTTTCTACTTTACCTTTCTTCCCACCATGGTGAGGTGCTGTATCCCAAAACTCATCACGCATCTGCACCAGCTGACTCCATGTAACCGGTCTCGGGAACGTCCATGGTTTCGGCTTCCTTAACTTTTTCGTCGTACCTGCCACAAACAAAAGATTTCAAACAACATGAATCGATAAAAAGAAATTCTGTATCACTCGGGTTTCATAAGACTTACTTTTGTGTTTATTTAACGACAATCCAAAGCAACCCATTTTGGGTATCTTCATTTTTCAATCAGCTCAAAACTTCACAGGTAGTAGTTGAAACAGGCTATTGTATACCATATGGTTGTATTCAAGGCATATAAATTATTTTCCAGAAAGGTTTATATAGGAGTAGTTGGGCAGCTTCATTACCCTTTCCCGTGATAAAAAGTTTCACTTTTAAGCATTCAGATTCATGTGATTTTAGACAACTAGTTTTGGTTAGATACTTTGCTTGGATAAAAAAGGTTTCATATCATCGATAGCCAGTCGATCCGTGGTACAAATTTACCATGCGTCCATCATTCTACTGTACAAATACTTGAAGCAATAAGTCGACAACAACAAACCCGGATGAAAGAAATATCTCGAGCTTACGTTTTAAGACGTGTTTGACAATGTTTAGTCTACAAAACATTACAAATCTTTAGAACTTTTAATCTTTTAATTGTAACGATACGAGTCTCCAAACTTGTTTCTCATATAGCTAAACTTGGGATCATCATAGTTGACCGGTTTTAGGTCAACGGGCTTTTGCTCTCCATACACAACTTCACCTCGCTTATCTCTGACCCGATGCTTTGTTCTTTCTTTCTGGCTCTTGGACCGTACATGAGGGACCTCACCATTAGCTCCATAAAACTCTGCATATTCTTCTCTTTTTGACACTCTGTGCTTGCTTGGATCTTTTACGCTAGATGATCTGAGCTTAACGGGTTTTGTATCCGGGTATTTTTCTTTTGGATTGTGGGCATGGTGGGTTTCTGAAAGTGGGGTAGGAGTTCTGTGTTTTTGAACTAATGTGGGCTGATTAACAGGCTCGTCTTCAGGCATTATCAGATGATCTTTTAATGGGGTCAGGCCTCTTTTAGGACTTTTGAACGGGTTGAAAGAAGTAAAGATGTTACCAAAGCCTTCAAGAGCGAGTTTCGATAGATCCAAAATGAGTTGACCAAATGATGGCCATCCTGCTTCTTGTTCCTCTCTAACAGTTTCCACGGTTTGACTTTTGGTTGGTTTTTCCTTGCTTGGTCTTTTAGCATCATCTTCTACCTTATCCTGCCATGTATATGACAGATTGGCAGATAAGAATCAAATTATTTTTCTAAACTTAAGATGTACCAACCAATCATGAAAATCTTACCACTTTTGTGAAATGTGATGAACCATATCCTTGTTGAAGTATGCACACCACATATCCTATTAAGATGGCACTGATTACCAAAATGAGATCTGCCAAGTGAATTTAAGGTCAAATATATTCATTAGCCAACATAAAATATTGAAGAAACATGTAACAACAGGAAAGAAGGTGAAAATAGTATCAACTGTCCAAAAAGAACCTTTATATTATTATGATTACGTCATTATTCTAAGTGTCCAAGACATAGTACTTCCACTAGATTTTCATTATGATTCCAGGTTCAAATAGACGCATGATAATCCAAGCATTTAAATGCTAATCACATTCATAAGGAACTAGTGAACTCTAACTCCAACAACTTAATGAGTGATCAACAAAACCTAATCCACAAAAGAATTTGGGCATGGAATTTATGCGTAATATAGTAGTCAGGATTAACTAATCAGTATCACAGTTTAGCTTATCATTATCTGCTATCCGTATATAATCGAATGCAGTTAAGTTTAGATTGGTGTAAAAGATCAGGAGAAGGTAAACTTTAAGGAACATATTTCTAGTTTGTTTTACTTTAATCACAACAAAGGTGTTCAAACCTATGGAGGAGACAGAGCTGTCATGGAAATCACAATCCTCTTGATTGAGAGAAATTTGTCGAAGAGCAGCATTTCCTCGGTCAACAACCAGCAAAGAACAGGTTGGTCTCACATAAATAACATCAAAATCAGTTGAAAACTGTGCATCCTCACTTGGTCCATCCCTGTACCCTGCTACATTGGATTTTCCTCCAGCAATTGTTGTCACACCTGTACATAAATTTGCTCTTCAATAATCATTTGAAATATATTCCACTAAGGGTCAAAATATAAACAGCTTTGAAAACTTATGACAAAGAGCATTTGCACTTCAATGAAGAAATGTTATCCTACTTCAGTTATTAGGGTTTCAAGAGCTAAGATTATGATCAAACTAGTAATCTTGTATCTAGTTTGAAACCATTTCAAATGTATGAGGTGAAATAGATGGCAAACCTGCTTCACCAATCTTTCTGATGGCAAGATTAGAGGTATCAGCAACATATACATTTCCTTTATCATCCATAGTAACCCCTTTAGGATGATCAAAACGAGCATCATTTGGTTTCCCATCTACATGTCCAGTGTAACCCTGGAAGGACCCTGCGATTAATCTTGCTCTACTATCTGTATTGACAAGTAATTGAAAACTGTAAACACAAGTGAAATCAAGACAGTTTCACACAAGCCAAAGACCTTTAGGAGACCAATATACAGACGTTCTTGAATCAATCCAAATACGGTTTACTGTTTACATCTCACCCTTGTTCTTAAATTATCTAATGTAACATTATATTTTAAATTTAGGAATCCAATTCATCTTAAATGGTATTATTTATATATCGAAAGAAGCTTACATTGAGACAATGGGGGCGTAATTCGAACAATGTTGCTATTGACAGCATCAACAGCAAACAGCTCACCATCCTGCGATACACGGATGGAATATGGCACAACCCCTAGCTGATTCCCTTCCACAACTGTTTCTACTAAATAACCATCCTCAAATTGAAGAATATTCCCATCTGCATCACCAAATTAAATATCTATACATAAATCATCACCAAATTCGATTTCTTCTATTTAAGAAATCAACTGAAGATATGGAATATATAGGGCTGTTGACTAACATAAACAATAACATAATGAAAATAATAATAATAATATAATAATAACTAGATGTAAGATTACCTGATAATGGTGATTTAGAAGATGACCTAGCTGTCCACTTGAGAATGGAAGATAATTGCTTAATTACCGGAGCTGATTAAACACAACAGCAATACATGTAACACAGAAAACTGAATCACAGAAATTCGAACGCGATGCGAGTGTGATAGTGTGTGTGTGTGTGTGTGAGACTGTGAGTGAGAGAGAGCATACCAGCAGGGGTGGCTTGAGCTTGATGCTGGAAGACGTAAATGGAGACAATGGCAGAGAAAACCAGATAAACAAGTGAAACCGTGATTTCTGTCATGGAGATTAGGAGATCGGAGTTGAGGTCTTTGGCCGATCAGCAGTTAATCTTATGTCAATGGAGATTTGATTTTTAATTGATTTCCATCTTGTTCAAACCCTAAAATCTAGCTTAAGCTTGATTGCTGCTGTGTTCTAACTTCACACTTCTGAAGAAGCACGCACAGACACTTTCTTTACTTTCCGGATTTTTTTTCCCTTCCTTTTTATTTCACCTTTGTATCACTGTAGATAAGGGAGAAGATTATTTATCTATATTTACTACTGATTATTAATTTATAGAAAATGCTAACCATAGTTTTTAGAGTCGGATAAAATTTTAATATATATTATTTTTAGTTTTTAAAATTGTAATCTTGTTTTATATATGTAAAGTTAAAAACTAATTAAATGATAACTACGAAAATTATAGAAAGTTAATTATAAAAACATAAATTTTAATTGTCATTTTTAAAAACTAAAATTGCCTTATATATTCTTAACCACAACTTTTAGGACTGTGGTTAGTATCCTTCTTAATTTATTATTAAGGCATTGAGACATCTCTTAATTTTTTATAATTAAATAAAGAGATGATTTAAACCCAACGAATTTTTGTCATGCACAATAAAAAGTAATTGTTTGGACAGTAATATCCTTAAACATGTGGATGAGAATAATAGTTCACAAGTTTGTACGAGCAAAAATGTCATAATTATTGTGTATGGCAAAGTTTTGTTGTTTCACAAATCATCTCCCTTAAATAAACGTTTAAGCTTTTATTTTTTAATTAAATTAAATTTTGAATTTAAAAGAAGGGAAATGATAAATACACTTAACATCACATAGATTATGTGATGTTATTCTCGGATACCTCTTAAATGAGAGGTAGTATGGTGGTTCAAGTTTTAATAATGTACGTGATGTGTAAGAATATCACCTAAAATTAAGTGTTGTTAGCTGTATGTATTATTTGTCATTAAAAATGTATATTTTCTACATGTAATTTTAATGTAGGTAAAGTCTTGCTAGTGTATTATATGTATATGCTTTAAAAGCGTTGTATTCATTTACTTGTTTGAATGTCTGGTGCGAGTATTTGGAGACAATTGGATGCTTTGAGTAGAATAAAGGGGTGATTCATAAAAAAGGTTTGACTAACAAAATAATCAACAAACAAAATGAGTAAAGAACCATAAAAGTTGGGTTAGATTGTTCACTACATTCATCCCCGTAAGAGTAAACAAAGTAGGTATGGAAATAAATAAAATTTCATATATAATATGTAACATCCTCAAACGGGCATATTCGTGCGTGCTATTGGTATGTAAATTTAATTAAATGAATTAAATGAAAATATATTTATAAGTATTAATAGAAAATATTGTATTGGTTAGTAAATGA
>JAUEJL010140464.1:0-10803 GCA_032274825.1 Drosophyllum lusitanicum | reverse complement strand
TTTAAAAATTTTAAAGTTCGTTGTATACAATGGTAGTTTAGCCAAAGTTCGTTGTATTTTGATGCAGTTTGCCCTTTTTTTAATAAGTAAACTACCTCTTATTTAAGAAAACTATTTAAATAAGTAAACATATAAACGGCTAAAGTCACTAAACTACCTTTTATTTGAGGTAGGCCCGTTGAAAATAACCGATAACCGAAATAACCGACCGACCCGGTCAATGTTCGGTTAAATAAATTATCGGGTAGGCTTGATCGGTTAGTTCGGGTTACCCGTTTTAATTACGGTTCGATTATCGGTTAAATTATTATCCATTCGGGTATACCTGAATTACACGAAAAAAATATAAAAAAAGAATTTAATCTATTTCCATACAAACTTTGTTAATTACATACATATCTTTTCAAACCTTTAAATTACATTAATATACTTCTAAAAGTTGTAAAGTCTTATACTCTTATATATGTCTAGATAAATAACTTAATAACAATTAAATCATCTTAAAATTTTAAAAATCATCCATAATATAATCTAATTGTAAAATCTTCAATTTTGTAATTTTTTTTGTTAACTTGGTTTAATTTGTAGAATAAAAGTAAGAAATTAGTTTTTTGGTTTTGTTTACTTTTTATAACAAGAATTATATACATTAAAAAAGATTGAAAAAGATTTATATACGTTCGTTAGTTTAGCTTGGTTTGTTTTTTATTTAGCTTTGTTTCTTTTGTGGTGATAAAAGTATTTTATTTGATATTAAAAATAAATCAGCAAAAGCATAAAATAAATCAAAGTTAGTATTTTTGGTTATACCCGATACCCGTTATAACTGAACCGTACCTGAACCTACCCATAACCAATACCCGAATATTAAATACGATTCGATTAGCGGTTAATATCCTATAATTAAAATAACCGAATTACCCTATCCGAATTAATCGATAACCGAAAAAAATAACCGAATAACACCCCTAATTTGAAGTGATGACAAAAACATGTATCATTAGATTTTATATATATATATATTGTCTAAAATGCTGGTTTTAAAATCACAAGCAAAATTAAATTTGCAGAGTTAAAATTGACTACCGACGAGGTACCTGCTTAGGCACCTCATAAATCTTCTTGTTTTAGATCCAATCGGAAATCTTCCATTGAAACTCCCTCCATAGCTTCAACACTCAAGATCTACACTCTCACACACGTAACTAAACACACAAACACCAAATCCAAAACCAACACATATACACACACTCACTACACCTATGCGCGCATCATTCATTTGAATTAGTCTACAAATTCTGTCACAAAATTCAATGTCATCAACATCATCACTTCACCAGAGATCACTTCACAAACCCTACAATTTGTTATTCCACAAATCATCAACCGATGGTCACTCAAAACCCTACTCCTCAATGCTTTTCAATCGAACCACTCTCTTGCTGCTCTTAACCCTCCTCATAACACTCGGCGTCTTTTCCCCATGGATCGGCGATCGTTCCACGTTTTTTTCATCTACAAGGGGTTCTAGGGTTTCGTTGGAAGCGAAATGGCGAGGGTACACGCTACCCGAAGCGGTGTCCTATGTTGCGAAGAACGGGAGTACGGTGATTGTGTGTGCGGTGAGCCAGCCTTATTTATCGTTTTTGAACAATTGGTTGATTAGTATTGTGAGGCAAAAGCGTCACGAGAAAGTGCTTGTTATTGCCGAAGATTATGCGACGTTGTATACCGTGAATCAGAGGTGGCCTGGTCATGCTGTGTTGATACCTCCTGCACCTGATGCTCAAGTTGCTCATAAGTTTGGCTCTCAGGTTAGTTATAAAATAGGTTGAGGTTTCACATATGTGATGAATTGGAGTATATTTTCGAATTACAATATGATTTTGATTGTTCTTTATACAATTCGATTGATTTACCATAATGGATTTATGTATAGAGATTGTTGAACCAAGTATGCATAGGTTTACATATCACTAGTATAGCTGTTTGTGTTGTTGAATACTTTCATAATCATTTAACTTGACTTGGAAACTTTTTAAGTGCATCTATGATCTTATCTTATCGATTATCCATGACATTGGTATAGCTATTTCACTCAATTTACAAATTGACTATCGTATTCCAATTAAGCTGCTGTCAGGGTCACCTGCTGTTTACTAATTGTAATGGTTCAAGGTTGTGTCGTGAGAGTGAACAACTCCGATAAATTTATCCAGTTCAAATGAACTGCTGTAAGATAATATTGTTCAGGATAGTGACACATTTAAATAATATTTCTAGTACCATGAGAACATGTTTATTTTTTGGGTTTATATGTTCTGCAAAGCTAAATTTGCTTATTATGTGTTCAATAAATATCAGATCAGAGTGGTAAAGGAAGGGTGTTCGGTAATCGGTAAAATTTTGTTTGGTATACTTAGGTCGTCTCCCTTCCTCCTTTTTCGTTTTGTTTCTCAGTTCATTCAGTACATCCTACTTCGATGATGCGAGGATAAATGGAAATGAGAGTTACACAATAGACATGGGAATTTTAGGATGATGAACTAAAGAATGAAGTGCTCTGCACCGGAATCAGCATCATCTGATATAACATGTGCATTTTCCTCTGGTTTGTACAAGTAACTGATTAAAAGAGCATACAAATTTCTTACGGCATCAGGGATTAACTTTCATATGAATAGTGCTTGGTAATGGGTATGGATCAAATGATATTTCAGTAGTATCTTAGAAGAAAAGGTATTGTGTAGAATATCTCGGTCCTAGACATACAGCTAAAGTTCAAATTATGTACCATTGATACTTGATAGCGACTACTTTTATACTGTTGGCATTAAAAAAACGAAATAGAAAAAGAAAACAGAACCCCTTCTAAGTCATTATACAAGTATTTGAGTTATATTGATTAAGAAGCTTTTCAAAAAAAAAAAAAATTATTGTTAACTAGTTGTATAAAGTAATGCTTTTGCTTCTGTTTGCAGGGATTTTTCAACTTCACTTCAAGAAGGCCACGTCATTTACTGCAAATACTAGAGCTTGGATATAGCGTGATGTACAATGATGTTGATATGGTCTGGTTAGCAGATCCTTTTCCTTACTTGAAAGGAAAACATGATGTGTACTTTATGGATGACATGGCCGCTGTGAGTTGATTTTGCTTCTTAGTTTCAAGTTTACATTCCAATTTTGTTTTTTTAAAATTGTTAACATTGACATGGTCTAGAGGTGGCTAGATGGCCAGGTTGTGTAACAGGTCCAAACGGATTGGGTTAGTACATGTTGAAATGGGTTGGGGTGACTTGCAAAGTTGCAAACACTTTTTCCACTGTTCTTTATAAATTATGAATGTGTTAATTGTGATTTCTAAGGTAATCTTATTATGATAATGATCTAAAATTTTAATATATAGCAACTTTAGGAGGTTGTATCCATTAAAAAGGGAGTTTGGCTACTTTCATTCCATTCCCCTTATAGCTGTCGTTTATTTTGTTCGTCCCATTTAAATAAAAACCCAACCTAAATCAACCCATTCATTAGCAAGTGAATTGAAATTTCTTCCTCTAACATGATCAGTTATTAAATATTTATTTAATAATGGTCTTTAGATGTGCTTTGCCTCCTTCAATGATTCAAACCTAGCTCTGATTTATTGTTGTTTCCATGACCAGGTAAAGCCACTTGACCACCCTAATGTCCTGCCACCGCCAGGGAAAAAAGGGCGGACGTACATTTGCAGCTGTATGATTTATATGCATCCAACACCAGGTGCAAAATTAGTCATGAAAAAGTGGATTGAAGAGCTTCAAGATCAACCATGGTCTAAAGCAAAGAAAGCTAATGACCAGCCTGCTTTTAACTGGGCATTGAACAAAACAGCTAGCCAGGTATGTTTCAATTGAACTACCTATTGACTGCTAATTTGATTTTGATATGCCTACTATGAGTCCTTTGACCAATTAAAATCCTAATATTTTGTATTGTTACTGTTTTGAATTAGTTACCTGAAATGAAGGCAAAATAGATTCTTGTTCCAATGTTCGCATTCCCGTGTAGGTTTGAGCCAAATGTTAACATGCCTTTTATCAATTTGTGAAATGTGCAAAATTGATTCAGTGGCAACTTCCATAAGTTTCGTTTGAGTTACGGCCTGTTCTCGAGTTATTTTTTAGAAGGAAAGGGAGGGGAAGGAAAGGAAACAATTAGTGGTGGTGTTCTCAAGTTTTTTTAAGGAGGGAAAGGAAGGGGAAGGGAGGGGGAAGGAGGGGCAATTTTACCATTTTTATGGTTTAAAACAACCCTCCCACTTTTGGGATGATTGGGAGGGGGAGTTTTTCATTCCTTCCCTTCCCTTTCCTTCCCTTTCCTTCGTTTAAAAACTCGAGAACAGGCCGTTAGGGTGGTAGAGTGCTAAATGTCACACCCCCTCTCTCACTACACCTTCCCTCTCTCACCACACCTCCATGTTATGGTACCACACCCACCGTCCAAGTCGTTTACTCACCCCACCTCATACCACTTTTCCACTCCTTGCTCTCATAGCAATATCTAGGTTAAAGTTTTATTATATACTTAAATTTATATACAACTAAAGTAAATGACTTTTTGGTTATTTCATTGTTTAAATAATCTATATCCTCTGTAATTAAAATGTATCCATGCTGACTTTTGCACTCCTTGTAGAAGGAAGCTAATTAGTCTACGTGGCTTGCTGATGTGGCTTGAGTTTGGGGCAATCATGAGGTCCGACGCCTCACATTCAATTAGGACCGACTTTCATTACTGGCGAGTGGCGACGATTGACTTGCTTGATTGTATATTTGGAGATAGTGAGAGAATTTTGATGATTAATTTTGGCACGTAAGTTTATTGTCTTTAAATAAACTTTCACTTTTTATTTATCTAGATAAATAATGAAACTTTTTTATAACATTCGTATATATGTGCATCATTAATGTTATGATAATTACAATCATTGTAATGAGTGGCACGTTGTATGTATGATGATTTTGTTTTGCAGTGTTTTATGCAAAAGCAGCAAAAGTATTTGTAAATATATAATATCAGAGCTAACATGAAATGATCTCTTCAATGATGATAATTTTATGGTATGTTTTTTTGCAGGTATGACTTGATATACAATTATAATATTTGGAGATAATAACTTTTATTGGATAATGCTCAAATCTTTACATATTGTAATCTTCTCTTACGATCTTAGAACCTAGTGACCGCGGTAAATAATAAATAAAAATAAAGTAATAAATAGATATCTTACACCGTCTACAAGTAATTGTTTACATCTTGGGCAACTACTGTTTCCCATTTATAATTTTCCAGATCATAGCACATGGGTGAATACTAGTTTCTTAAATTCAATTTGTTTGATGTGTTAATTGGGCGGCTACTGTTTCTTATTGTTTTGTTTATAATTTTCCGGACCATAGTAGATGGGTGAGTACTAATTTCTCAAATTTATTTTATTTGATGCCTTAACTATGATATCACAGAAGTAATTTTATTATTATAATGATATATCCCTTTAATAGAAATGATTTAAGAGATTGTATGCATTAAAAATATAGTTTGAGTTACTTTGACATGTTTGACCCACTTTTTCCTTTGATCTGATTTGTTTGAGAAGAAATACTACACAATCGACCCATTCTTTTGATGTATGCTTAAGGATTTAAAAAAGGAAGATCTGCAAATGAAGAAAAGGACGAGTCTTCTGAATTTGACAGACTCTGATAGCAGCAACCTTGAAACAAAATATGTTTCTAAAAATGATAATGATAACGGAGAAAACACAAACCATAGTGTGCTCTCTCTTCTACTCCACAAGAGAATTTGTTTGAAGCACCTCCACTTAACGAGGTTTTTTTTGTATTTAAAGTTTATTTGAACGTATAATTATTTAGTTTTTTATGTAGCTTATTATTATTTTCTGCAACTTTTTCCTAATATCTCAAGTGGACATACAAGCCCTTTCACATGTTGTTGAGCTTACAAGAGGGGGATCTACTTCAAGTATTCCACATAGTCTGACATTATAATGGTATACTAAACACTTAAACATGTCTATTTAGGCACTGCTCGCATCTCTAGAGTAAGCATTATGATTAAAACCATTGAGTTCCATGAAGCTTCATCATTGTTTATCTCAAGTTTAAAAGATAAAAACATTAGCATCATTCATAACTAAAACTATATTTTAAATGTATTTTTATTTAATTATATGAAAAACTGATGAATTGTGTGTTGACTTATTGTTATTTTGATGCTTTCAAGTGAAATATATGATTTTTCATTTTGCTATGTTTTTAGGTTAATATACACAAAGCATTTGTTATTTGCACATATTGATTTATGCCTTACTTTTGCCTTTATAAATGAGATCAAAATTAAAATGACAAAAAAGAAAAGTCAAGACCAAAGTTCCACTACATTTCTAAGGAAAATTAAACTAGTTAAGTGCATTTGGTGAAGACAATTTTTGGGATACATATGATTAGCACAATCAAAGTAGATATTGATATGTGGTATTTTTGACATGGATTCTTAGTCTTGACATTGATTTAGAAATAATGATATCGATGATGCATTTGAATGTTTATTCCATGGAGTAAGAGGTGAAAATAAATTTCATCTAATTATAACTTTTAGCCGATATCTAAATAATTATTAAATAAAAACATCCGGCTCAAAACATAGAAATATAAAGTCATATGTCGAAGATGTTACATACCGGTCTGTATTTACACGGACTTAAAACCTAGTTTAATTATATGTGAGTATAACAATATTTAACTCAAATAAGTTAATCTTAATATAATATATTGTAACCCAAATGACAAATACCACCGGTTCTAGCTCTTGCTCATTGTAACATGTGATCTACATTGTCACTAGTTTGTGACAAGTAGGCCATTTTTAATGAAATTCATCAATCAAACAAAAATAATTTACACTGTTTAAGAGAATATATACATATATGCATGTTTTATCTTTTGTACACATTATACATGGACATACTTGTTGTTATAGACAAAACCAAGAGATGAATATTTAATTATAATTACATTAGTACACTATCAAGTATTTTACATATAATATTTATTAATAAAAATTCAGAACATTAAAATAAAAATAAAGCTTGAATAACTAATCATTTTAATATTTGAGTGACATACGTGACATATTTGTAAAAATTGTTAAGATCATTTTACTAATTTATTGATATTATAGGTATATTATAGATTTATAATTATAATTCAAAGTTCCGTATTATTATTATTTATTTATTTTTGGAAAGCAATGTTCCGTATTATATATTGATTCATATAAATTAAACGAATACCCTTTGCATCCTAAAATTAAATCTTAGTTCATTACTATTATATATAATTACTAGACTAAATGTCCGTGTGATACACGGATTGGTTTAAATGATAATAAATATTAAACATTAATAAAAACGTATTAAATAGTAATAAAATGCAAATTAAATGAGAATTTAAAAAATGACGACGTACGGTATCAACACTCTAACCCGCAGTGGAAACATCGACGAGAGTGGGACGGAAAACTTGACGGCATAAACGTTGTATCATGATATGAAGAGACGTGTTTGTATTTCTTATATAATTCAGCAATCATTATCGTTACAATTAAGGGGTAATAAAGTTAAACATTATTGGTTATAATTTAAAATTATTATAAAATATTTTAGAATGATAAAATTAAGAATTTGGTTAGTTATGATATTTTAAAATATTATAAAGGGTAAATATGATATTTATAAATTAAGGTGGACAAATACGATATTATATGATTTAATAAGGGCGTGTATGAAATTATCTCAAATAATTTTGACTCTAAATAGTCAAAATTGATTTTTTGATTTTAAATGAATGAATGGTCAAGATTAAATAATTTTGAATCTAAAAAGTCAAAATTGATTTTTTGATTTTAAATGAATAAATGAATGGTCAAGATTAAACATTTTTTTAAATGGATGGTTCAAATCGTCTAATAAATTTTATCAAATTAGTCTTTTATATATATTAGAAGATTAGAAAGCTTTGAGAAAAAAGATGATTTTTTTATTAAAAAATCCATTTATATATATGTGTATGTTCGGTAATGTAGAAGGAGCTAGAGCTACAGTTTAGAGTTCTGGCAAGAATATGGAGTCATAGATTTTGACACCTAAATGAAATGGATAACTTGAGCTTATAAAAATAGAATTTCAAACCTCCATAATCTCTCTAAATCGCTGACAAACAAACCTTATGTATTTAACAGGACATTTTATAACACAAGAAAACTAATCTCTTATAGATGCAGAGAAGGGTCGGTTCAGATTTGAATCTTGAATTTCTTCTTTTCTGTAGTTTTTTTCTCTTGGGTTCTTAACTTTTGCTTTTTATTCCTTCTTTGTTCTCTGTCTTAGTTTTTAAAAAAAGTTTTATATTATTCTATTAAATCTTCCTATATATTCTCCTACTCGTTGATCAAGACAATTATTAAAATCAAAGAATGAGATGTGAAAAGAGAATCGGTGCATTACACATTGTGACTTTGTAATGTACTTAATAAGGGATATGTGTTACTCCACACATTGCCGATTAACTTTGAGTTGAACCCTACAAACTTATATGGTATCATAGCAATGTCCACTCGTGCTTGGCCAAACAGCCACACTCCTCTTAACCCATAAGTCATAAGTATCCACGTGTTTGGCGCAAATAACGCCACATATGAGGGGACATGTTGATTATTGTCCCACATCATATGAGTATGACTGTGCAATGTGCGTAAATAACGTCACACATCATGGGGCGTGTTGAGTATTGTCTCATACAGGACGGAGGTGGCTTCATAAAATGCTTAATAAGGGTTATGAGTTACTTCACTCATAATCAATTGGTATTGAGTTTGAACCCCACAAATTTACATAATATCAGAGCCGGGGACCACCAGTGGTTAGCCAAACTGCTACACACACTCTCCACGTAACCCATAAGTATCCACATGTTAGTAGTAAAGAACCCTACACGTAAGGGGGTGTGTTGAGTATTGTCTCATACCGGACGAGTGTGACTTTTTAATGTACTTAATAAAGGACTTATGTTACTTCACTCATTATCAATTGATCTTGAGTTATAACCCTACAAACTTACTCACATATCATTTATTCAGTAGGTAGAAGAATAACTGATAAAGTTACAAATAGATTTATTCTTAAACAAATACTTATTTTGTATGTGTTTATGGAAATTTACCAATATTGACTAAAGATGTAATATATATAATTTTTTTACATGATATCAAATCATATAAATCAAACCATCCTTAGATTTAAACCTCGTGTGAATGGATATTACCTAGTTATTTAACAATCAGAGTGAAAGCTGACAGCAATCAGAGTGAATTTATAACACATCGTCGAGGGTTCATGCATAGTCAATCGTGTCATCTATCTTCGTATGGAATCTAAGTTTGTTGATGCTATCTATTAATGGGGTTTTTTTAATAAAATGATGGAGGGTATTACTCCGTTCGTGGCTTGGGGCTCGCATACTGCCCTATATGAATGTCACTACGGACCTAGCTTACTAAATTCGCTGTTAAAAAAAATCTATTAATGGTGCAATTGTATCTTCAATTCTAAAAGTCAAAGATTTATTTAATTCACTATATATATCATGGTTGAACAAAAATTAATATCAGAGTTTACTATACAAACTAAAACACAGTTTGTAAAGGAGTCTTTTTGACTTTTTGTGAAAAGAGAAACAATTTAACAACGTATATCAAGTTGGATTTTTTAGGCTCCAGCTGTAAATGAGTCGAACCTAACCCAAATATGGTGCTTATCAAGCCATGTTTGTTTAGGATTTTTAGGCTCGAGCCCGGCTCTTTTAAGATATATGAAACTCGGCTCGACTCGTTAAGGCTTAGCTAGTTTAGGCTAGGGTATTATTTTGAATTTTTATTAACAATTATATATATATATAATAGGAGAATATTCAAATAAGAACTGTTTTTCGTACGAGAACTGCGAGAACCAATCTTAACCCTTGATATAATAAACCAACGGCTAAGAATTTTTGGCGGCTCATTAATAATTAAATAATGGCTTATTAATAATGTATTAATGAGGGGTATTTTGAAAAAATCAAGTCTCGCAAATTAATGAAGACCCTCCCGAACGGCCAAACGTAATTCAGGGTTGGGTAAATATATAAATGACCAAAGTACGCATACAATTCTTACAGTTCTCGTATGAAAAACAGTTTTCAATTGAACTTTTCTATATACACACACACACACACTAGATTTTAAATAATGGAATAAATTAATTTATATACGAAGCTTGTTTAGGATCGAAAGCTTACACGAGCCCACTCTTTAAAGCTCGAGCTCGGGCTCGTTTACTAAATGAACTTTAGTCTAAGCTCGAGTTCGTTAAGGCTCGGCTCGTTTTAAACTTTTAACTATCCGAGTTCGGGTTGCTCGCGAGTAGTTCAGCTCATTTATATCCCTTAAGTACAACCCCACAACTAGGGATGTAAATGAGCCGAGCTACTCGCGAGCTATTCTAGCTCGGATCGTTAAAAACTCGAAACGAGCCGAGCCTTAACGAGCTCGAGCTCGACATTAAAGCTCATTTAATAAACGAGCCGAGCTCGAGCTCCAAAGAGTGGGCTCGCGAGCCTAAACGAGCTTCATATATAAAATTATTTATATTTTATATGTTTAATTTTTAATAATTATATATATCATTTTAATAAAAATATC
>JAUEJL010140463.1:0-23012 GCA_032274825.1 Drosophyllum lusitanicum | reverse complement strand
CCATTTCAACTAACGAAGATATTTTCGGAATCCTCGTTTGAAACCGTTTAATATTTTAACACTTTTATCTATTTTTAATACTATTTTAAAACCTCATTTACTAACCAATAACATATTTTCTATTAATACTTATAAGTATACTCTTATTTAATTCTTTTAATTAAAATCACGTACCAAATGGAGCGCACGAATAGGTTCGATTTGAGGATGTTACAAATTTCTTTTAGTTTCTAAATTCGTTGATGGTTTGGTTTTGATATAATCAAAATCAACATTTACATTCAAATAAAAGCGATGCAAAGGCATAATTGTGAAATAGAGAATAAAATATCAATCGACATATTGACAGTGTAATAAAATATCATAAAAAACTTCTCAAAAAAAGTGAATAAAATAAGAAAACCGTCAAAGGCATAATGCCGCTTTAGCCTTGAAAGGCTTTATTCTTTATTTTTACTAGGTTTTTAATTTTATTTGAAGACAAACTTAATAAAATGTGACTAGACTTGACTTATAATATACAAAGACTTCCACATAGCACTTGGCCACTTACATAGATACCTACTTTTGCATTTTGATTGCTTATTTCTGATTCCGTTTGGAACTTTCATAAGAAACCTATCGATGAAAAAGAACTTTAAATTGACAAATCGTCTGAAACTTGAATTGTTTTCACGTTTTTCTGATCAAACTTCAAAGGAACCAATTGGTGAACGAATGAAGTCAAAAACTTTGGAAGTTTTGCGATTGATTTTTGTTGATTCAAAGGAGCCGATCAATGAATGCTTGCTTTTTCACGTCTGACGATTGCTTGATGTAAGGCAATTAGGGTTTGGTTTGGATTTCGTGAGCGGATTCTAGTAGGAAGAGGATCATCGCCTGTTTATGCTTTGGAATCGATGAACTTTCTACTCGGTAATCCTTTCCTATTCCAATAAAAAAGAAGGCAGTCACGAGTTAGAACTTAGAAGCAAGTTTCGCTCTCGTATTTAGTTTTAGTGGGCTTAATTTTTTTGTCGGGTTTTAACACATATACATATAATGGGTAATTGAGTACTTTCTTAGAGCCTAATTTTTTTATGTCTTGGACGGTTGTTCTTGTGATCTAGACTCAGAATTGGCCCTGGTATCAACTACTACATCCACACTCAGACAAATAAGCTAATGATGCGTCGTCGTCATCACCATCACCATCATCATCATCATCATCATATGTAAACACGTATTCAAGAATTTGATAATTATCACTATGATATAACTTAGAATGTATGGGAGTAGACGAAGAAGATGATGTAATATAAAACTAGAACAAAGAATCGAGTTCTAACTAAGAAATTAAAACAACATACTCTTTCAAAAGAATGTTCAATATAGTCCATACTTAATTCATAGTCCTAAGGGACCAATTTTAGTCTTTGGATCAATGACATCAATGATGCAGATTGTATTTTAAAAATTTGGACGGAGTGATATTTTCATAAATAACATGTGTTGCTTTTATAAATCACATGTGATTGAATATTAAAATTTTAGGACTATATTTTTTATATGAACTTTAACGAACACAACTCTACTCTTTCAAACTGATTTTCGTAGGTTAACTCTCGTGAAAGGGACGTCGTATTTTCATCAGGGGATCAAATATAGTTTTTTTTACTTCCTTTTATTAAAGAGGAGTCGAGAGAACACAATCATTTATTGATCGGAAACATTAAACATATATTATAAGAAAACATGATATTTTGGTTTCTTTGGGCCAAATGGACATCACCAAAACCATAAAAAAAATAAAAATACAAAAAATAGAAAGAAAGTAAGAAACCATAGAAATCTTGCAACGTTTTCTCCAAGCCACCACACATAATAAGTAACAGTCTACATTTTCCCCTCTGCAACCACTTCACAGTTTTCCATCCTTACCTCCATTGATGATGGAGAGAGCTGTTCTTCTTCGCTCAATCTCTTCATGTACTTCTCATGCCTGTATTCGAACCTTCACTCGTTCTTCCCACCGTCTTTCATCCAGCCGCCACCGTCTTATCCCAAATTTACACCGCCGTTCTCCTCTTCGCCACCGTCTCCGCCACATCTCCACCGTCCTACCTTCCCGCCTTCACTTTAATACTCGTGTCTCATTTACAACCCCCAAAGCCATCGCAACTTCATCGCCACAGTTCTCTCCTGGTACCACTACTAATTCATGTTCTATCTGTTCCGTTGACAAAGAGCTAGAATTTTCAGCACGCTTTCGGAATGAGAACTTGACATATATTTTGTTACAAATCGTCTAATCCTGTATCGTTAATTTCTATAAGGATAAACGAGATTTTCAAATTTCAGCTTTCCATTAAATATTCTTTTAGTTGAAGTTAATTATGTTTGAATTAGGAAACGAAGTTTTAGCTTTCTATTTGTCGGTAGAGAGGGAAATTGATTATATTCATCGTTTAATTTACTGGATTATGTTGTCCTAGTTACTTATCTTCACTTGTTAATGTTAAAATTAGGGTTTATCGTTTGCTTGCAGATGCTATTGGCGCTCACGACGATGTTGCTGAGAAGCTTGGATTTGAGAAGCTCTCCGAGCAGTTTATTGAGGAGTGTAAGTCGACAGCTATTTTGTATAGACATAAGAAGACGGGTTGTGAGGTAATGTCTGTATTGAATGACGACGAGAACAAGGTCTTTGGTGTAGTTTTCCGAACTCCTCCGTAAGTATTCTTGTTCAGAATCTGGAAACTGTTATGTATGAGTTTATGCGTATGCCTTATACGCATTGTAATTGAAGCAACTGAATAGTCCATTAGTGTGTATGCATTCTATATTAGATTATATAAATTTGATGAAGTTATATCTAAGTGTCAAAGATTTCACCCTTACCTATCGGTGATTCTTATACTTTACAGTGAGGAAAAACACGGATTTGTTCTTGTGGGGATGGTAGTTTTCTACTTTTCTTGTTGTTATGTAGGAAAGAATGTAATTGTAGAGAAATATCCTCGTATATATCTCCAACCATCATACATTAGGATTTAATGGTATGTTGCAACATATATGGAGTTGTATCAAGTTTAACAGCTACAACATAAAGCAATTGGGCCATGTATCCCGTCTGTTCTATATTAAAGTTCACTATGAAAATTTAGCAAATAATAAGTATAAATGCCGTTGCAATGCATGATTCACGAACTTGAGGACATTGCACCACCACTAAATGAGATTCTTTTGGGAGTATATAATTTGGCAATCTATCCTCCAATCCTGCAACATTCGAACATTTCTTATAATAGACAAAGGATTAATGATTATGTATGGTATTATCATGTTACACGAACAGTCACTTCATCCAACTATTAATGCAGGAAAGATTCAACCGGAATTCCTCACATATTGGAACACAGTGTACTGTGTGGTTCAAGAAAGTACCCTCTGAAAGAACCATTTGTTGAGCTGCTAAAGGGGAGCTTGCATACGTTTCTAAATGCATTCACGTATCCTGATAGGACTTGTTATCCTGTCGCATCTACAAATACAAAGGTTAATATATATGTCCATTTATTGGACATAGGCATAGTTGATGCCTCTCTTAGAACTAGTATATTGTTTAATACCGTAATTTTTATTATTTATTGTTCAGGATTTCTATAATTTGGTTGATGTCTACCTGGATGCTGTGTTCTTTCCCAAATGTGTGGAGGATATTCAGACTTTCCAACAAGAGGGTTGGCATTATGAGCTGAATGACCCTTCAGAAGAAATAACTTATAAAGGTAAATATGAATATTTCTACTCTATGTTATCAAGTCTTGTAATATGTCGATTCTTCATGTTTCCTACCTTATATTTGTAGTACCAAATTCGTAGCATCAAGTTTACTTTTTTGTTACTAGCTTGAGCATGTTGATCACTTAATCTGATATCTTAAATTAGAAGTGTTCATCCGAACCCTCTTAAAACTAAGAAATTGAAAATGGCATGCATATCTATGGTCTTCATCTTTTGTGATGCTACTTTCAGGTGTTGTATTCAATGAGATGAAAGGTGTTTACTCTCAGCCTGATAACATATTAGGCCGCACGTCTCAGCAGGTAAAAAGACAAACATGCTGTAGAATCTAAGATTTGATTTTTTTAGTAGATCTGGAGGCATTTTTGACATTACATGTTGCTAAAACTTAAAAGTTGAGGTCATTTTTGTCATCTAAAATTTCTGGAATGTTAGTTTGCCAGAAATGATATATAAGCATAATCAAATTGATACTTGGGTTGGCCTGTAACACGGTTTTAATATCTGGGTAGCCTTCATGAAACATAGAATACTTGGGGGTCTATGCGTACATTATCCTTTCCTTTTATCTTCCAAATTTCTAGCAGGAAGGAATCTGGAAAAATTAGTAAGCTTACTTTATCGTGGCTAACCTATAACAAATATACGAGTCATGGAAGCATTCTCTTTGCAAATTGCTGTAGAAATGATGTATAAAGTATATAGAGATATATTTCTCTCTAGCTTTGGTGCATTGGGACTGCCCACTCATATATTGTCTATGCTGATCTTTGTTCAATGACTTCAGCCTCATGATAATTTTTAGACATGACAAGAGTAACGGAACTAAAGAGAATGAGACTGAGCTGGATTGTATTCTATGAAATCTTTTTGGCTTAATTAATTGCCTCAAAACATACCTGTTGTTGCACTTTGGCGTGTTTTAGTTTTTGCGCCTTGCAACCTTAGTTCCTAGAAATAGTGGGAAGTTATTATGTGAAAAATACAGGAGGGGATAGATAAACCTCATTTCATAAATATTTGTGCTACTTGAATTATTTAATGGTTTAGTCTATCATGCTGCTTGAATACGTCTTTGAACCTTTACGATTATTATTTACGTTCATCTTTTTGCTGCGGTTTCATCTCTGTGCAGCTGTTTTATCTTGCTCAAAACATTATGACTGATGCTGCATTGTAATGATGCAGGCTGTTTTTCCAGACAATGCCTATGGTGTTGACAGCGGAGGTGATCCCCAAGTTATACCCAACCTCACATTTGAAGAGTTCAAGGTGTATTTTTGTTTTGGATGCTTTATGTGATCTAACTTATTCCTTTTTGAAGGGTTCTTTGTTTATTATTCTGGTTTATTTTCAGGCTGATTCATTTGATAATATTAGCTGTTAATTACCAATATTTTGAATTTTTTTTATAAAATATCCAACACACAGGATTTTCATCGCAAGTATTACCATCCAAGCAATGCCAGAATATGGTTTTACGGAGATGATGACGCAAATGAGCGCCTGCGTATCTTAAGTGGTACAACTTCACACATGGATTAATTATGTTTTTTAATTTATTTATGTTATGTAATTAAAGGGCATGAAAGTATGACCCCTTAATGATTTATATTTGGTTTACTAATAACCCTGTTTGCAAACAGAATATCTAGATATGTTTGATGGAAGTCCAGCTCGTAACGAATCAAAAATTGGAACACAGAAGCTGTTTTCCAAGCCAGTTAGAGTTGTTGAGAAATATCCTGCCGCTGATGGTGGTGATTTGACGAAAAACCACATGGTATGCCTTAATTGGTTGCTTTCTGATGAGCCTTTGGAGTTGGAAACTGAGCTTGCCCTTGGATTTCTTGATCATTTATTGTTGGGAACTCCTGCTTCTCCACTAAGGAAAATTTTGCTAGAAAGTTGTTTGGGAGATGCCATTGTTGGAGGTGGAATGGAAGATGAGCTTCTTCAGCCTCAGTTTAGCATTGGACTGAAAGGTGTTTCTGAAGAAAACATTCAAAAAGTTGAAAGTTTAATCATGAATACACTTGAAAATTTGGCAAAGGAAGGTTTTGACATGGAGGCTGTGGAGGCTTCCATGAACACAATTGAGTTTTCGCTTCGAGAAAATAACACAGGATCGTTTCCTCGTGGCCTTGCTTTGATGCTTCGTGCTGTTGTAAGTTTAGCTTTATCAGGAGTCCTTTTTTTTAACTTTCTGGAACTCTAGTCTTATCTGTGATTGTGATTATTTCTTTTAATTATCATGCAGGGGAAGTGGATTTATGATATGGATCCATTTGAACCATTGAAATACCAGGGACCTTTGGCGGCATTGAAAGCTAGAATTGAAAAGGAAGGATCAAAAGCAGTATTTGGTCCACTCATAGAGAAATATATATTAAATAATCCTCACCGTGTAACGATTGAAATGCAGGTAATTGTTGTTACAAGTTTTATGACTATTCTCTTCTAAGAGTACTAATTTATGTGTGTACCATTTAACAGCCTGATCCAGAGAAAGCTTCTCAAGATGAAGCAGCAGAGAGAGAGAATTTAGAGAAAGTTAAAAAAAGTATGACCGAGGAAGATCTTGCTGAGTTGGCACGTATGACACATGAGCTAAAACTAAAGCAAGAAACTCCTGACCCGCCAGAAGCTCTGAAAACTGTTCCAAGCCTCTCTCTGCAAGACATTCCCAAAAAACCCATTCAAATCCCTATTGAGGTAACTTTATGTCTTTATAGCATGACCCGTTGTTCCAAGAGGGGCATAATTGCATAAAGAGGTAACAACTTTGGTCCAATTTCTAGTTATTTGTAACCAACTATTTTCTTCCCAGGAAAAAAACATTGGCCTTCCAAGAAAATCTAATAAAAACCCTCAAAACTGATAAAAAAAGATTTAAGGTAATCTGGGCAGGTTATTTGGTCAAAAATGATGATGTCAAGCCTTGACCAAGATTAAATTTTTTCTGACGTATGCTTATAAACTGTTAAATTAGAAGATCGACTTATATTGTAGTTCTTTAAACTTTTGGTTCTTTCTGGCCTAAAAAAAGTTGGTCAAACCAAACAAAGTTGGTTCACTTTTTATGCCATTTCTTCTGCCAAGAGCTGTTTGTTGACATTCTGGCTAGGTGATTTTTAAAAAAGCCAAGTTTTGACGAATTTAGGTCGGAGATATCAATGGGGTAAAAGTCTTGCAGCATGATCTCTTCACAAATGATGTCCTTTACTCTGAAATAGTTTTCGATATGAGTTCACTGAAGCAAGAACTTCTTCCTCTGGTTCCGCTCTTTTGGTAAGATGCTGCAGCATAAGGATTCATAGTTCAAGTGTCTCGTTATTATTAACACTACTAGCTGAGTTACTATTTTTATTCAGTGTATATTACTAAAATCGGGGGTACATCCTAAATTTCTTGAGTATGTCCATTGACGGAAAATCACTAGTTATGGCATGAACCTTACAATTTGGCTATAAAAATAGTATCTGGAATATGTATGACCTGGCTTTCCTGGATATATGTATTGACAAAAAGTACAAGTTATGGGTTGAGGCCTTGAGCTCTGTATTTTCACTACAAAAATCGTCTGTCCCCAACTCTGTTAGATTCCCAACATTAAATTAGGTATCCCACATTTAAGGTTTAAGTGAAGGGTAAGTTAGTAATTGGGTATTACTATTTCTTAAAAAATTGTAGTTGCTTCTTCAAGATCATGTTTATCTTTCACCTTTTGAAGTACCCCCACCCCCCAAACGCAAACACACAAAAAAAGGTGAGTAAAAGAATTAGAGGGTTAGAAATATAAGTTTGTTTCCTTTTTTTTTCCACTTGAAAACACATAACTTATACACTAGTAGCAATATATATTTCTTGACCTGGTATCATTAAAAAAATAGAGGAAGCAGAATTAAGTCAAGATGATAAGGATCAACCCCTTTTTTTGCACCAAGACCAAGCTTTTGATGAACTTTGATTTTCGGCTAACCCAGCACCAACTCTTCAATATATTTATTGTTGGAACTACCCCTGATCCCATTGAGCCCTCATATCTTGAAAAAAATTCAAGGTGGATCAAGACCCTGAAAAAAAAAAAGAAATCCTACTGCGAAATGTGTAAGAAAAAATTGAGCTTTAAGCTTGTTCTCTTTCCAATATCATTTCATCTTGTTTCTAGTCTTCATTTTCCACATATCTGCAACTACCTTCATAAACCCACACCATCACTGGCTGTTCCTAATTGAAAGCAAAAGACCGGAAACAACCAAAAATTGGAAATCACTATGAACTGGTATATGGACATGAACCCAAAATAAGCTGATTTTCTGGAAAACCAAACAAAAACCGGACCTGACTAGTTGTAGTCAACTCTTTCCCTCTTATGATGAGCCCCTTGCACAATAATTGGCTAATTTCAGAGTCTGATGCACATTGTGGAATGATTTCACAAAAGGCTGATACAATTTTGGGGCAAATAGATAATCTATAGCTCAGTTATGAAAGAGGTTTATGTCTATCATGCGGTGTGTATTTACAGCTTACTAATCCCGTAAACCTCGTTTTCACCAATTGGCAAGTGTACATATAATTCCATCATTTTGTTTGACATCAAATGTTTCACCATGCTGGTGTGTTACCTAGGAATTATGTATGTTCTCAGTTTCTTCACTTAAAACACAAGGAAGGTGGTTTTTGAAATTCAGACAGTGATGTGTAAAAGAATAAATTGTCACTTTGGGGTTCATTTACGTGATATGCACAAAGTAAAAATGAGGGATAGATAGTAGCCGAAGAGGGAAGAAAAAAGTGAACTTAGATGGTTAAATAATAAAACAAAACACATACATATCTCTCTTTTCTTTTTGTCTCTTTTCCATTTTTCCAATCATGTTATGCATATACTGATGATACATATCGCTCAACAGTCAATCATTGCTGGAGATGGGAACGAAAGACCTAGACTTTGTGCAGTTGAATCAGTTAATTGGAAGGAAGACAGGGGGAATATCTGTATTCCCTTTCACTTCATCAAAGCGAGGATCAGAGGCTCCTATTAGTCATATTATTGTTCGAGGGAAAGCTATGTCTGCACGCACTGAAGATCTTTTTAACCTGGTATGTGCATCCTTCTCATGAAGTGGAAATTAATCAAATAATAGATTAAATTTGTAGCTAAATTAGTCTTGATCATAATTTGACAGTGCATTCTTTATGTGGTGAGTCTCTAAGATTTAGGTTGTCTCAATGTTAATGGTTGATTGTATCATTAAAAGCTGATTCTTGTTGCCCAATCGTAATTACTAATTCCTGATCATCTTCTTGTCTCCTCGAGTGCTTCTTTCTTGGTTCATTTTGTAGATTATATCTTGTGATTGCCTCTTGTAATAGTATATTGTTAAACAAAAACGATACTCGATCTACCACATGATGCCTCGGTTATGATAATTGCAGTTTACTAGTCCAGATAAATCTTTAGTATTGTGGCAATGTCAACCCATTTATATGGAAACGGGTTGTATGCGATTGATAATGGTTCAAACAAGGTTAAACATACAAATTACATATCCATACAATTTCCAGGAAAGAAAAATATATAATAAATAGTCAGGGAAGCAAATTTTCAACAAACACATGACCGGCGAGGTCTGTTCCTTTTGAAGCCTAAGCTCCCGGTTCGAGCCCCATCTTGCTCTTTATTTGTTATAATTCATAATCTCTTTTTTGGTGTGTTTTTTCATCCCCTGTTTTTTTTCTTTCTATTTCTTTTCCATAAGATTAACTTTTGCCGTAATTCTTTTTCTTCTTTCATGCGAGTTTTGTAACATGCAGTTTGCACATGCCCTTCTTCATTTTTTTTCTTATTGGTTTTAAAATTTATTATTATATTCAAACAATTAATTTTACGTGGCTTTGTTTTTCTTTTATAACTTTTAATCTATAACATCTGATGTAAATACGAATATATATTTATAACCGTCTTATTTTTATATATATTTTTTGACATAAATTTTTTCGTAATACAAATATACGATATTTATCTAAAAATGTATTTTCAAAATCTAATACTAAAAAATATATTTCGTCGTTAACTAGCATATTATGTTATTATTAAAGGGCTGGAAGTGTTTTTTGGTTCTCACCAAACATTATACATCAAAACTCATAAGAGATAAATACGTTAGTCGTAATATGAAACATGAAATGTGAATCAATTTAAATCCGAACATCCTAAATGTTTCGTTTTTGTCAAACTTATAGGAGAAAAATATATTAGACATATATGGAAAATAAAATTAAATTGATTTGAATATGAACATCCTAAATGTTTTATTTGTGTTCACATGGTAGTTCCTATATTTTATTTATACTAAAAATTTTTTGGTGTAAGGATTAATAATACTAAACAGTTATGTTTGACGTAATATAAAAGTAAAAACTGCAATGATTTCAATTTGAACCAAATGGCGCATTACAATTGTAAATGTCTAAATTTATTCCCATTTTATGTAAAATATATATTTGCTCATCCTAAGGTCCCGCCGCAACGCGCAGGTTTGAAGCAACTTGTTAGCTAAAATTAAACAGGTCAAACAGGTCTAAAGTTGCTAAACATGTATTTGAATGTGTACAACGTCCTAACTGTTCATTTAGAAGTAATGTTATTTTAATAATATAGTTCTTAACTTAAAAAAAGGGATCAGAAAGTGTTGGGAGAATAACCCAACCAATTTTGATCCATTACGCAACCCAGCCGCTTTTACATATATTTTAAGTGCGTAAATGCTACTAGGGAACCTGAACACAACAACAGGTCATCTGTTGTTATCTCAATTTGGCAACCTCTGGTTTTGTCAGCATTCGTTATCAAAGATCAGCTACTGGCCTTTGAAACAATTATTCATTCTTATCAATATTTTTATCCAATACGTTTATATCTCTGCAATTTTAGGTCAATTGTATTCTACAAGATGTCCAGTTTGCAGATCAAAAGCGCTTCAAGCAGTTTGTCTCCCAAAGCAAAGCTAGAATGGAGGTATTGATTGGAGTCTGGACAGTTGAATAATCTTAACTATTCCTACCATGTAGTCTGATATTGTAATCTTCTCTATGTAGAATCGCTTAAGGGGCAGTGGTCATGGTGTTGCAGCTGCAAGGATGGATGCAAAGTTAAGCAGTGCAGGGTGGATCAGTGAACAAATGGGTGGTGTCAGGTTGGATTTTATGAGTTATTTATGCATCACTTTATACATCTGGTTCTCGCTTAGTTAAAGTAATACCTTTTCCCATCATTTGATGGCCTACCGGGTAAGGTACCGGCTCCCCATAGGGCCATAGGGGAGGTCTAGGGTTGTAGTCCTATGGGGGTTTCAAATCAAGGGTGGTAAGGGAATGGTCACGGTAATGGTTAGGCTGCGTACATCTGAGCAAATGCTCAACCCCCTGGGAGGAGCCCTAACTTGGAAAAACTCTTTTTGTAAAAAAGTTATAGATACGAAAAATCATATTGACGAGAAATGGGGAGAAAGGCATATGTGTTCCATTCTACAACTGTATCCTTTTAACTTGCTCCTTTGTAAAGTGATCTTTATAAAATCATATAAAAACCGAATGATGATGTTAACGGTTGCTTTTCCTAAGAGGTGGAAATTTAATCTGTTTACGTATGAATGCATGAATGGGTCCATTTGGGTCGTGTTGTTTATCTTATGAGTCGAGTAAAATTATTTAGTCAAAAGGCATGAACGGGTGAAATAGGTTGAAAACTGCCCAAAGTCTATTGTTAAATGTAGTTATGTACATATGAATGCCTGAATGGGTTCGTTTGGGTTGTGTGTTTTTATCTTATGAGTCAAAGTAAAATTATTTAGTCAAAAGGCATGAACGGGTGAAATAGGTTGAAAACAGCCCAAAGTCTATTGTTAAATGCATACAACATCCTAATTTTTTTTTGTAAATTTTATATTAAAAACTTGAAGAACGGATTAGTATTTGCCGGTCAAGCCAACCAGAACAAAAGACCTGTCTCAACACAAACCTGTTTTGAACCATTCACCACTCCTCCCCACCTGCCCCTTTTGGTGCCTCTAGCTTTTCCTGTAAATCCCGAGCTTCTTTCTTTGGTATTGATATCTTCTAATAGGCATTTATATGAATCTATTTCGATCTTGTTTCACTGATGTATACATGCTATTGGAGATTAATATTCAGTATGCTTGCAGTTACCTGGAATTTTTGAAGAACCTTGAAGAAAAAGTTGAACAAGATTGGAGTGGAATTTCGGCATCCCTTGAAGAGATCCGCAAAACCCTTCTCTCAAAGAAAGGTTGCCTTGTGAATCTCACATCTGATGGGAAAAACCTAAAAAACACAGAGAAATATGTTGGGAAATTTCTTGATCTTCTTCCAAGTACCTCTCCAGTTACATCAGCTTCTTGGAATGCACGAATTCCATCAACAAATGAAGCAATTTTGATACCTACTCAGGTTAGCATATATGTTCTTTAGTAATTTATTTCTCTTTGAAGTTTTATCATTATTAAATTAATTTATTATCAGGTAAACTATGTTGGCAAAGCGGCAAATCTATATGAAACTGGTTATCAACTTAAGGGGAGTGCTTATGTTATATCTAAACACATAAGTAATACGTGGTTGTGGGATCGTGTTCGAGTTAGTGGTGGGGCATATGGAGGCTTCTGTGATTTTGACACACATTCAGGTAAAAATAAAGTAATTTTGTGATGCAGATGTATTGTTTTTTCAACTTCTTTTAACTAATGTTTTATAAACAGGAGTATTTACATTCCTATCTTATCGGGATCCTAATTTGCTGAAGACACTGGATATATATGATGGAACCAGTGATTTCCTACGTCAAATGGAAATGGATGATGATACGCTTACTAAAGCAATTATTGGGACAATTGGTGATGTAGATTCATACCAATTACCTGATGCCAAAGGATATAGTAGGTAAGCAACCATTGTTAATTTGTTATTGCCATGGGTAATGGGTCAAAGTGTCAGGCCTGGTTGACCCAAAACACTCTCATGTCCTGAATATTAAAATTTTTTGTGGATTAGAGAAACTATATTATTTTAGTAATAACCTAAATTTTGAATAAAAAATTAGAATATTTAATTCAATAAAGTACACTTTGGGCTAATTATTTCACATGCAAAGAGATAAAAGATAAACCGAATCGACTCATGCATAAGAAAATTGGTTGGAATTGCCATGTCTAAATGTGTTTCTATATTGGGAACACCTCATGTATATCTTAATGATGTATACTGGGTTTTGCAGCTTATTACGATACTTGTTGGGAGTCACAGAAGAAGAAAGGCAAGTAAGACGTGAGGAGATACTATCTACAAGGTACAGTCCATAAACCATTTTTCGGGAATTTTGGAAGGTTGCATATGGTAGGCCATTATACTGCCAGGCTGTAAAACTAATATATTCATTTTATTTTACAAAAATAGATTAAATGACTTCAAGGAATTTGCAAATGCAATCGATGCTATCAAAGATAAAGGTGTTGTGGTAGCTGTGGCATCGCCTGATGATGTCGATGCTGCAAACAAGGAACGAAACAACTTATTTGAAGTGAAGAAAGCCCTCTAAGAGAAATCGGTGGTACAATTTTCTTGATTGATAGTGTTATAGGAACCATATTTTTTAGATTGCAACATAATTTCTAGAGAAGATGGAAAGATAGATGAACTGATACTGTCAAATTTGCATGATTAAATTTGATTTATATGATACTGTTATTTCCTGAAACTTCTAAACACACTTTTTGACACATTTCCTTGTTTGAATTTCTTTTGACACACAGACACACACACATATACATATAGATATACATATATTGAGTAAAATGGAGTTGTTTTCAGAAGGAACATGGTATATCCTTTTGTTTGTGATAGCATTAAGTAATGTGGGGAAGGTGATAATGAACAAACATGAGGCAAAGGTACTGTCAGAACCTTGAAGTTTGGCTTCTTAAGCTGAATTGGGTGATTCAGTACAACACAAGCAGTCCCCTTGTTTTTAATTGGCTCATATTTCCTGCATTTGTACTTTCTGGTCCATCCCTTATCTTATTATACCTTCTTTTCCATTGCCAGTTTATAAATTACCTGTGTATCTTATTGCAGAACTGAATACCCATAAGTACAGTCTCTCTTTGAGTTTGCTACATCACTTTCTGCTGCATTTTGTGATTGTACTGTATAAGTACTCTAAGATTGTAGGAACAAAAATAGAAATCATTTTAGTCCCACATTGCTTAGCAAGAAGACCGCTAATTTCTGTATGTGTCATGCCTGGTTGGTCTATAAATGTTTTTAAAAAAAGTTATTGCGTTACATATATCATTACAAACCTTAAAGATTTAAATTATTTACCCTGGTCTATAAAAGACAGGGTGGTTTGTTCTCCTAGAGGGGTAATAAATCATTACTTCATTAGCTTCTAGTGTATCTTATTGCAGAACTGGCCACCCACAAGTACAACTGCACTTTAAGTTAGCTACTACATTACTCTTTATCAGCATTTTGTAGTTCTACTGTACAAGTGAAGAAAGTTTGTAGGAGATATATGGAGATTGTAGCAAATTATCAAGTAAATAGGTGGGTGGCCTCACTTTTAAAAAGGGGGTGGGGGTGGGGGTGTTCATTCACTTACTTAATCAGTGAAACTAAGAGGGTAGTTTAGGGTAATAATTAAGCTTAAAAGTCATCATCAATGCCATTCTTGTGAGGAATCCTATGCACTGATGGAGTCACATTATTATCTTTCCATAAATGTATATGGTAATCATGCACATCCACATGCAAGATTCCCTCCAACAAACTTCTCCATTCCCTTGTTTATTTTTAGTCATTTAACCAGTAGTTTATCAATTATTATGACAACCTTCAACCATTTTTTTTTCCATTACCATTTCAAGATAGATTCATACTCCACAAGTATAAAGTGACATGCTGATTTAAATGTATCCATATCATCATTTTGTTTTATGTAATTGTGATTTACCCGATACTCGAGAGTGAACGGTTTTTCATATTAAGCTTAAATACGAGTTAAAAGATACAGAGTGATAAACCAAAATTCTAGCAAACTAATAGTTTTATAATATGGTTCGGTTATCGGTTAAATTATCTATACCAAAATACCCGTTTTACCCGACCCGAACTACCCGAAACCCGATGGATATACCCGAAAACACCCCTACTCACACATACATTATACACCTTTTGGGAGAAATAGGAAGTAGAAATTGGCATGACTATCTTGTGTTACATATTTTAAATAATTTTGTTTTATTGATTATTAGGATGTTCTTAGTTTGCAAAGGTTGTTAAGCTTAACATATTATACTGGAATTGTTAGGCTTAGCTTATTATATTGGAATTATATTTGTTGTCAGATTGTCGAATATTTATACTCCAGTTTGATTCATTCACCTATTAAATGTTTCTCTATGGTTAAACCAAAATAAAAATGAGAAATTATGGTTAAAATATAACTTAATCTTTCTTTATACTTTGCATGTATACTCTACTTGATAATGATTTCATTTATTTGATCTATTTAAATATTTATGTTTTGGTCTTTGATTCTTTATATCGTTAATTTTGTATGTTAGTTTTGATTTAATTGAATTTAAATTTCAAAGCTTGAATCTTAAATAATTATTGTATCTCAAATACCACTAAAGTAATTAATTATTATATAGAATCTACAATTAGGAAGCATAAACATGCTTATTTTTACTTTATATATTAATGGCATCTGGGCATTGTTTTTAAATTGATAAATACAAGTTTGTCAGTTTTAGTTTGTGATATGAAACATTTTCTATCATCTATTTATTAGGTACGAGTTTTTGTTTGTTTTGTTCGTTCGTGATTTACATTAATTGTGAGCCTAAAAAGCTAAATTATTTTTCAAGGATTATCGTTAATAAAAGTCAGGGTCAATCACTATCTCAAGTTGGATTTTTTTAGACATCCAACTTTGTTCACATGGACAGTTGCATGTAGCGGTTTCTTGTATCACAAACAAAAAGGGCTTAAAGATTCTTCTTTGCGATGATGATGGTAACACAACAAATAAAACTATGAATGTAGTATACGAAAAGTAAAAAATGCGATATTCAAACATTCGGTAAATATATTGTTTTATTAGTTATTATATTTATGGATATGATTATGTTTGTTTAAGATGTTTTATATATTTTATTTATGCATTATTACACTTTACGTTTTCACCATTTTTTAAACACACTTTTGCATGCACCGATAATTCGGTTAGAAGAATATTCAATATAGTCCATAATTAATTCATAGTCCTAAGGGACTAATTTTAGCTTTTGGATCAATGTCATCAATGGTCCAGATTAAATTTTAAAAAATTCGGACGGAGTGACATTTTCGTAATTTACATGTGATGCTTTTACAAATCATATGTAATTGTATACTAAATCACATATGATTTAATATTAAAATTTCAAAACTATATTTTTTAAATAAATTTTATTGAACACTAACTCTAGTTTTATTATAAAGGAAAAATAAATACCATAACCAAGTTGTGTGGTATTTTGTGAGTAGGGGGTATAAAACAAGATGTACCAAAATTCACGCTCGAATAGCCATCGTAGTTCTTAACAAGACCCCCTCCGGATAAGATAAATCAGCGACTGTCAATGGCTTCTCCGGCAGCAAGTTTGTCATGGAATTCATCTTCATGGCTTAATAACCGCACCCTAACAACAACCACCAACGAAGGCATCAAGATTTCCGATAAATCCTCAGCCTCAGCCTTTGTAATTTTGGCTCAAAAGAAAGCCAAGAAAACACGAAAGGTACATCCCAATTATGCACATTTTGCATCATTTTCGGGCGATTTCTTTTGTCATGCTTGTTGATTTCTTTCTTTGTTCTTGGGTTGTAGATTATCTTGACGGCGGATGTTACTGAGGTTGGGAAGAAAGGGCAGCTTTTGGATGTTAAAGCTGGGTTTTACAGGAACTTTCTGCATCCTACCGGCAAGGCCCGGATTGTTACTCCCGTACTTCTCAAGTAATGTGTAATTCGGTTGATTTTAATGAATCTTTTTCGTATATTATGTGCAACAAGTTAAAATAATTGGAATATAAGTTGACTGCTTTGGCTTGATTATTCATCTTGTATGATGCCTGCCAACTGTCTGTGAGAATGCCTGTGAGAAACAACGTTTGGAATCGTTTGATATTTAAATTAAGAATTTGTAATTCAAGGGTCAGGCCTACAAAGCTTTCGAAGCTTTTGATAAATTGCTGGCTTTTTGTCAACAACTTGTACATTTAGTAGAGTTTAGACATATTTGATGCTAACTGGATTCTTGTTTCGAAAATGCATTTGGCTAGAGAATTGAAAGATACTTTAGATACAGTGCACTCTCTGTGGTTGTTCTATGTGAATGTGATAACTTAACCTTGTAGATTAAATAATTGTGAATGGGATATTAATAAATATGTTGCCTTGCTGTTGTAATTTACTTTGGTTAATTCATGTGTGGACAGCTAGGAAAGTGATTTACTGGTGAAGTTAACAATTCTGCATATAGATGATAAAAAAAAAGATTTGCATCAGTTTTTATTGATCTTGAGAACATCATCCTTCAAGTGTCATGAGAATTGTTTTGGGGATTTATAAAACATGAATTCGAGTAATGATGATAGTTTGAACTGCAACTCAGGGGTTTATATCTCAATCAACCGTATGTCCTGTTACAATGTAACATGAATTTATTGTTTATGTGCAAGGATAGAACTTATTTTTAACTAAGAAATGCTTTTAAACGTTAATTGGTATATGCTTGCAATGTGTTGTTCGACTGTAAGGTTTGATGACCACGAGCTTGGAGGAAGTTACTTGCATAGAGAGTGAACTTCGATAAAATGATTGGACTTTCAATAGCTTAGAAAATTGAATCCCCCTCTCCACCCCCACCCAAAAAAAAAAAACAGCTGTCTATACTTCGGCCACATGAAAATATTTTATCTTTCCTTATTAATTAAGTTTGCTTTTTTTCCAGAGAAATGAAGGTTGAAGAAGAGAGAATTGAGGCTGAAAAGAAACGGGTACTCATAGGCTGCTTTAATTTATCACCCTTGCTTCTCATTCAGACGAAAGACCATTATAAAATATAAATTTCTAGATCATGTTAGTCATTATTAAATTCATTTTATCTTTTTAGTTAAATTTGGGATAAACAATTTCATTTAATTTCTCAGGTCAAAGAAGAGGCTCTGCAACTTGCTCGAATTTTCGAAACAGTTGGAGCTTTCAAGGTGAAACGTAAGGGAGGGAAAGGAAAACTAATATTTGGAAGGTTTAAACTATATACAACTCAATGAGTAATTTGCTCATATATTAAATTATTAATTGATTTTGAGCTTGCTACTAATGCATCTTATTGCTTGCAGTGTTACTGCTCAAGATCTTGTTGACATAATTAAGGCACAACTTCAACGGTAATCTTTTTGGTCTATCCTCGGCAATTTTTTATTTTGCTTTTTTACGCAAATATCAGTTATCCAGCTACTTTGAATATCATATGCTTTTATTTAATCTTTATCCAAAAGAAAGATTTTTATTTGAAACAAGTTGCATAAATAGGTAATACATTAAAAAATGAGTTAATAAAAAACCTGAATCTTTCAAAAAATTTGATTTAAGGTAATCAGAGCGGGTTACCAAGCCGAACTGATGACGTATTAAGTGTCAACTGAAATGTTAGTGAATCAGGAGAGTATATTGCAGAGTTTACTAGCAATAATGCAATATTACCCTAACTGAAAAGTTTTAAGGAGTAATTTTATCTGTATCCTTATAAAATTAGCTAATCACATCAATATCCTTTTAAAGTTTTAAATTACATCAATTTCTAGGGCTGTAAACGAACCAAACGAACATGAATGAGGCTTGGTCATGTTCGTTCGTTTAACTTTAGCTGAACAAATAAACGAACACGAACGGATAAACGAATGAAATTCTGTGTTCGTTTTCGTTCGTTTAAGTTTAGCCTAACAAATAAACAAACACGAATGGGTTTTTGTGTTCGATTGTTTAGAAGATTGGTTAGTCGGTGTACACATATGGTCGTTCATTTAAATGATAATTAAACGTAACGAAGGAACACAAACATATTTTATGTGTGCATGCCTAAACGAACATAAATGAATGTACGAGACCATTGTTCATGTTTGTTTATTTAACTAAACGAACACAGTTTTTTGTTCATGTTCGTTCCTTTATTAAATAAACGAACATAAATGAACTTCCCGCCGAACGATTCACGAACGGTTCGCAAATGTTCAGTTCGTTTACAGCCCTATCAATATCCTTCAAAACTCTTGAAATACTCTTTTATATCTAAATAGTTAATTCTATCATAATTAAATAATATGTATTTATAACTAATATTTAAAAATTAGTTAATAAGATATATTACCTTTTTAGGCCCACCTCAACAGTCTTGCTTCCCTTAAACCCTAGATTATTCGAGCGCTTTCTCTCCAGATTAGCAATTAAAAGAATCTGAAAAATGACGATCATAACATACCATGTCTAATACCTTTGGTTTTTTTCTTTTTTTTTTGTAAAAGGAAAATGAATGATTTCAAAGCAGAATTGAGGGTTTAAGGAGGTGGGTATTACTATTATAGATAATAGAATATGTACCCTTGGCGAGTTGTTTAAAGTTTGGCGCCACCCATCTCCCCATCACCCTCTTGATATCTTGAAAGTCAATAATTTGAGTGATTTTCGCCAAGTAATTTGAGTACTTTCCTTTACAAAGGCAACATGGGAATAGCTTGATATGATGGAAAAACAATTTCTTTAGTACCCAATTTATATCTCAAAGCTTCTCAAATATTAATTCATTTTCTTGTAGCCAAAGATTATTCGGTAATAATCTTATCATGTTGCTCTTTATATACCCATTTCTTCTTCGAGATTACTCCAGATGGTAACAACCCTGGGAAGAACAAATGTGATTTTCATTTTGTGGAGAAAAGGGTAAAAAAGTAATATAATTATTAACTAACTTTTAGATATTTAAATCATTTAATTATAATAAAATGAAGTATTTGGATATATACGAGTATTTTATAGTTTCAAGAGGATGATTTATTTTTAAAATTTAGAAGGATATTAATGTAATTAGGGAGTTTTATAAGGATATGGACTGATTTCTGTCTTTTTTGGAAAGTTTGAGCCTTTTTGTAAGTGCATATAAAGCGGGTCACTAAAAACATAAAATTCAGACGAAAGTTTGTTACCTTTATATGCAATTTCCCCTTATTGGAAGATGTTGTTTAGTTTATTTATGAAAATCTTATTTTACAATTGTTATTATTTTTCTTGCAGGGACATTGACAAAAGAGTTGTTTCCCTACCAGAGATCAGAGAAACAGGAGAGTATATTGCAGAATTGAAACTTCATCCTGAAGTTACTGCTCAAATAAGGTTGACTGTATTTGCCAACTAAAGGAATCAAACACTCACCAAATCGACTTCTTTAAAGGTCTATTTCAAGGTACTAGAACCAATCTATCCATTTTAGTTGTAATATACATGGTAAATGTCAACAAACCATAGTTTTCTATGTTGTTCCCTATGTGGCATGGCATCCTTAATGGTTATTTATATTTAACTTTGTAAAAGAACAAACAAATTGTCAGGTTGAAGCTAGAAAATAACCTGTTTTTAGATCATATGCCAGAAACAGGGCAATGACAATCTAACTTCTTGTTCAAAGAGATTATCTCTTGTGTTTTAAAGCATCCTTATCAAGTGGATATTGCCGAAAAATCATGTATTGTTAGTGAATTTCTGTTTAATTTCTGCAGGATGAAAACCACGAAAGTAGTTGCAGGATCAACCAAATTCAATAGCTAATTTTGTTTCGGTTTGTGTTATGTGGTCACTATGTAACATTGGTATGTACACATCCTTGGCCTTATTTTGTTGAAATTTAGTTCATTCTAGTGAAATTTCAAGAAACACTTCCACATGGGATTATATCACCATTGAGTACCAATCTTTCCCCCTTTTGATCATACACGTAAATCAGGTCATGCATGATCTTTTGAAGTTAGCCATTTCTATTTAGAGGGTTGCTATCTCATATTCTCATCACTCACTTGCATTATCACACCGTGTCACATTAATATTTTGCTGTGCCACACTGGTGTTCACACACCCATTATATGCCAGATCCATACTTCATCACACCATTACACCCACAAAAGACTAAATAAATAAAAGTATATAAACAACATCAAGCAATTACACAGCGTGACTCCACCCATGTTGCGGTCTTCACCCAGTCACTCACCGACTCACATTGAGTGAAGATTGGAATCACACGGTGAGTAGGGGCGTTACGATGATGTGAGAGTCCCGAACTTCCTTAAATTCAGCAAAATAAGCCAAGAAGGTAACCAATATGTTTAGAACCTTGTAAACCTTTTTGTTGAATCATTATATCATTATGCGACTATATCTATTGTATTATAAAGCTTTGGTTTAATGTCCGAGATGGGAGTCGTCCTCTTTCACCAAGCATCAGCACTACATCACTCTCACTCTCTCGTCTTTTTGCAAGATTAACGTTACATTACTATCACTCTTCCTTCAATGTTTCCCCTACTTTTTTTAATTAAAGTAATACATTTAACATCTATTAGAAATTATATTAATTAAAATATGAAAATTTAAATTTAAAATATACTACATAAATTACTTACAAAATACAACTAACTAAAATAACAATAAAAACATAAAAATACAACTAGATAAATTTACTGAACATAGAACATTACATGACTAAATAAATATAAACAATGATTTATGTATCCAACTCATACATAAAGTGTATTTTCCATTTTACAAGGTGGTGGTTAGAAAAGCTAAATGCTAGATCGAAGCTGTGTCTAATTATTATTTTAGTTAAAGTTTTGCTCCTAGTTATAATTCTTATAAGTACAGGGTACATTATGTTAATATCTAATAGATATATAACCAATGTAATTTACCCTAATTTATTAAGCATTTTCAATATTATCATTTTTGTATGTGTGTTCTTAGTCTTGCTTTCACGTATTCTTATACATCATCACTAAGATCATATTAATTGTTGTGGATTTGTTTCAATTACGTTAATACCTAATAGGTATATAACCAATGTGATTATCCTAATTCATTAAACATTTCAATATTATCAAAAACAAAAAAAACATAAAAACAAAACAAAACAAAAAAAGAATGTTAGATCCAAGTTGTGTCCATTTACCATTTTAGTTAAAGTTTTGCATCTAGTTATATTTTTTAGAAGTATAAGGTAGATTATGTTAATACCTAATAGGTATATAACCAATGTAATTTACTCTAATTCATTAAGCATTTTCAATATTATCATTTTTGTGTGTGTGTGTTCTTTGTTTTGCTCTTACGTATTCTTATACATCATCACTAAGATCATACTAATCATTGTCGATTTGCTTCAATTACGTTGATACTTGATACAATGAAGATCCTAAACTAAGTTATATGGATTTGAGTGTTGGCCGTTGAAAAGATGCAAGTAGAGATAATGAAAATGGCTGAGATGAGGATGCTGATATGGACATGTGGGAAGGTTCGGTTAGATAGAATTTCGGTTGGAGTTTTCAGATCTGAATTAGGAGTGACATCTATTGTTCACAAGCTTAGAGAGAGGAGACTGCGTTGGTTTAGACACATTAAGAGGAGGCAAAAGGTGATACCAGTTAGGAGGGGAGAGTCTATTTTAGTTGAGGGCATGAAGAGGCGAGTACGTCCATATTTGAGGTGGGAGGGTAGAGTGAGGACGGATTTGCATGAGCTTTATCTGTATCTCTGAGGTGGGAGGATACACACGCACACACATATATAAGGGTTATTGTGAGAATTGATATTTAGGTGTGAATGAGAGAATAAATCCTAGTCATCTATTAGATGTTGATCTATTTGATCTTATGGTCGCAATTCACACATCGCAATTCATGGTCATTGCTATTCAAGGTTGCATTACGAATAAAATGAAGGGTCAAATGTAGACTATCCGATCAAATCAAATGAAGGGTTAGGATTAAGTCTTTCATTCACATCTAAATATTTATTCTCATTTTAACCTCCCGCTATATATA
>JAUEJL010140452.1:0-10805 GCA_032274825.1 Drosophyllum lusitanicum | reverse complement strand
ACTCTGTGTGTCAAATGTTTTGTATCCGCAGGATGTCTAGAGGCCTTGGTGAGGCGGGTAGATGCCTTGGGCATAGTTTTGATTTGTTTGCATTTCTGGTAATTCTGGATTTCCTATTGGTTCTTATTGGTCGTGAGATTGACTATGGTAACACCAAAGGTTCTGGATTGTATTGTACGATACAATTAATGATTAAAATAGTATCGTATTTTGTTGAAATACTTTAAAGATATCATAATGCTTCCGCTAATATTTAAGAAGTTTTATATAAACTGTGTTTTAAATTGAGTTTTGAAAAGTTTAAATTTGTTGAAAATCAGGGTGTTACAATTTGTATTTTAAATCCTTTGAAATCTTATATTTGGTTAAAAATAAGAAGAAAGGGATCGAGATTTCAAATCCTATATGATGTGAGATTTCAAAATCCTTGAGGGATGGGTGGTATTTCTAAATCTCTCATATGTGGGATGTTAGAATCAAAAGTTATCTAACCAACAATTCACAGTTCGCCTTCATCGTATCAACCTATGCTTCACTCTCGCCGTCGCTACTGTAATCAGTCACCACCATAACCGTCACTGGCATCACCATTGTCGGCCACCGCCGCCACCGTAACCGTTGCCCTTCACCGTCTCCGCATCCGTTGTCATCTCTCTTTGTCCATCGTTTCCTCACTACCCTAACCGTCCACTTCTTAAACCAAAAACGATGCTTTTGGTTGATGGCCACTTCTTGAATGGGCCGGTTATTGGTTATAATGAGAAGGTTAACCGTTAAACAATAGTATAAAAAAGACTTGTAGTAAAAAGATTGATAAAACTTAAGATTATAACAAAAACTCCACTATTAAGCAGTACTCTATGTTGAATTGTGAAAAAACCCCTTTAGGGTTTGCATTGTATTGCATATCATTAAATAAACAAAGTATTTACACAAAGAACCCTATACTATATACAAGTATAAATGCATAAAAAATACACATCTGTTTAAAACACCCCCTCAGTTCGAGCTGAGGAGATTCTTGAATGCTCAAACTGTTTTTGAAGTCCAAGAAAAGTTGTGTAGGAAGTCCTTTGGTAAAAATGTATGCAAACTGATATGCGGATGGAACATGCTGCACTTGCACATGCCTAATGGCAATACGTTCCCTAACAAAATGCAAGTCTATTTCCACATGTTTGGTTCTTTGGTGCTGAACTGGGTTAGAAGCTAAGTACATGGCACTAACATTATCACAGAAAACAACCGTAGTATGAGTTAAAGGACACGACAACTCTGTGAGAAGGTTATGAAGCCAAGCTACTTCTGCAACAACATTTGCCACCCCCCGGTACTCAGCTTCGGCGCTGGACCGAGAGACGACATGTTGGCGCTTACATGACCAAGAAACAAGATTATCACCTAAAAAGACGTAGAACCCACAGGTAGACCGACGAGTCTGAGGACAGCCGGCCCAGTCAGCATCAGAGTAAGAGACCAAACGATCGACATGAGACGGACGAAGATAGAGACCGTGCGAGAGAGTACCTTGAATGTAGCGTAAGATCCGTTTTAGGGCCTGAAAATGAGGTTCACGGGGATCATGCATGTACAAACAAATCTGCTGAACTGCATATGCAATATCAGGACGAGTAAAAGTAAGATATTGCAATGCACCTGCAAGGCTCCGATAAAGGGTAGGGTCAGCAGCAACAGGCTTCCCATAAGGGGAAAGCTTGGGCTTGGTGTCCGTTGGTGTGCTGCACGGATTGCACGTGACCATATCAGCACGAGCAATAATATCTCTAGCAAACGAAGCCTGAGATAGGAACAGGCCAGAGGCCGTGCTTGTAGCAGCGATGCCGAGAAAAAAGGATAAATGTCCGAGATCCGAAATGGGGAACTCAGAGCTGAGACGTGAGATAACACGTTTGATTAGGTCGGAGGAAGAAGCAGTAAGGAGAATATCATCGACATAAAAAAGGAGGTAGACAGTGTCATAACCAGAATTATAAATGAACAAAGATGAGTCATAACGGCTGCTACGAAATCCCAACGAGGAAATGTATACAGCAAATCGCTGGTACCATGCCCGAGGCGCTTGCTTAAGACCATATAGAGCCTTTCGTAAGCGACAGACATGACGAGGAAATGTAGGATGAACATAGCCAGGCGGTTGTTTCATGTACACTTCTTCTGTGAGATTACCATGAAGGAAAGCATTTTTAACATCTAATTGATGAATGGGCCAGTGACGGGAGACAGCAATGCTAAGAACGGTTCTAATAGTGGCTGGCTTGACGACCAGACTGAAGGTGTCATCAAAGTCTAGACCAGGTTGCTGGGAAAATCCGTGTGCCACAAGACGACCTTTATAACGTGCAAGATTACCCTTGCGATCATACTTGTGACGATAGAGCCAACGACAACCTACAATGTTAGCATTAGAAGGACGTGGAACCAAATCCCAAGTATGATTGGAAGTGAGAGCTTCCATTTCTTCATCCATGGCAGACTTCCAGTGAGGATCACACAGAGCCTGAGCAGTGGAACGAGGGATGGGAGATATGTCAGAGGTGGCAGAAAGATTAAGAACCTGACGAGGGCGTAGAGAGCCAATGCGGGATCCGGTGACCATATGATGTCCAGGTGTGGGAGTAGGGGTCGGAGAGGCTGGTAGGGAAGGAGTAGAGGTCGTAGGGGGGGAAGTGGAGTCACGTCGTTAAGCTGTAGGGAGGAAAGGTGGGGTGTCATCAAAATCATCAAACAAATTGTAGTTTGATGTAGATGGGGGGAGTGAAAGTCACTGTAGGGAAAGCAATCCTCATCGAATACAACATGTCGTGAGATGAAAACATTTTGAGTAATAAGATCGAGACATCGGTAGCCGCGATGATCAGAAGAAGGGCCGAGATATACACATGCTGAAGCTCGTGGAGCTAGTTTGTGAGGAGCAGTGGCAGAAGTGTTGGGATAACAAAGGCATCCAAACACGCGTAGATGAGAGTATGAGGAAAAGAAACCAAAGAGAATCTCAAATGGAGTTTTGAATGATAGAGTGGTAGTAGGAAGCAGATTTAGAGTGTGTACAGCAGTGTGTAAAGCTTTGACCCAAAGTGAGGTAGGAAGCTTAGCTTGAAAGAGGAAAGTACGAAGAATGTTGTTAATAGAACGGATACTTCGTTCAGCTTTTCCATTTTGTTGTGATGTATACGGACAAGAGAATCTTATTTTAATTCCATTAGACTGTAATAAATCTAATAATGGTTTATTATTAAATTCTCGACCATTATCACAATGGAAAGATTGAATATCAGTTTTAAATTGATTTATAACATAAGCCCTGAATTTATTAAAAACAGAGAATACATCAGACTTAACACGCAGGGAAACACCCATAAGAAATGAGAGAAATCATCCAGAAACAGAATATAATATTTAAAACCACCACAACTCAAAACCGGAGAAGTCCATAAATCAGAATGAACAATCTCAAACACATGAGAAGTTTTAGTATTAGAATTAGAAAAAGGCAATCGACAATGTTTACCAAGCTGACAAGCATGACATAAATTAAATGTTTTAGTAGAACTAGAAATAAATTTACGAGAGTTTAAAAACTGAAGGATAGCAGGGCCTGGATGACCAAGACGGCGATGCCAAGTGGTAAGAGACACAGCAGCAAAGGCAGTAGCAGGGGAAGACGGAAGCGAGGAAGGAAGCACAGGATACAGCTCTCCAAGACTATCGCAGCGTTGAAGAATAGTGCCTGTTTTAAGATCCTTCACCGAGAAGCCAGAAGTATCAAATTCAATAGAAACAGAGTTGTCAGTGGTAAAACGTCTAACAGAAATGAGATTTTTTACCATTTGATTTGAAACTAGGACATCCTTTAGAACGAAACGGTTGTTAGAGTGAGGTAAAAAACTTTTGCCAATTAACTCAACCGGAAGTAGAGCACCATTTCCAACCATAATGTATTTAGAACTATTGCATTTGGTAAAGGAAAGTAAGTTACCTTGGTTAAAGGACATGTGCGAGCTTGCTTCAGTGTCCATATAGTAGTTGTTATCCGGTGGCGGTTGCACAGACATTGACTGAAAAACTGAAGCAAGATCAGTGTACTGAGGTCCGGTAGGAGCAACTACATGACCACTGAAAGAGTGCTGTTGAACCGGTGGTTGTGCCGGTGTAGAAGAGTGCATCGGAGCTGGGTTGTAGAATCCATAGGTTGGCTGCCCATTCTGCTGAAGAGATATGGGTTGTCCAGTTTGCACTAGAGGGACAGTAGGATGTGGCGATAGTGACTGCTGGGCTGGAAACTGTGATGGTGACACCTGTTGCTGAGGCGAGTAGAATAGAGGCGGAGAAGTGAGTTGCGGCTGACCAAAGTAAGCATGCCCTGGACCAAGAATTCCTGCATGTTGCTGAGCCGACTGTTGCTGGGCCGAATTATTTGTTCCTGCAAAATGGTTAGTAGAAGAACCACTAGAATTACCCCCCCCCCCCTTTGGAAGCACCTTTACCATTGTTACGATTTTTGTTCCATTTATTCTTTGTTGATTTTCCAGTAGTGGTGGAATTAGAATAAAAGGCCTGGGAGGGTGGTATAGGAGTCTCAGAGGGTTGTTCAGAATTTTCTTCACGAGATTCATGTAACAAAAGCATGTTTTTGGCTTCAAGAAATGAGGGAAAAGGTTTGGTATTGGTGATGACATCAACGATACTATGATAGGATGGGGGTAATTGTCTAAGGATTTGCATGACAAGTTCAACATCAGTTACTTTTGAATCAACATCAGCTAAGGCATCAGCTAGATTTTTTAGACAATGACAGAACTCAGTAATAGACAAGGTGCCTTTTTTAGTATTACGAAATTGTTCCTGTAATCGAAGCATGCGGGACATTTTGTTATTAAGAAAAAACTCATCAATATTATCCCAGAGATCTTTAGCTGTACAATCGTCACTAGAAATAATTTGTAGCATATTAGGATCACAAGTGGTGTAAAACCAAGACTTTACTCGTGAATCAATAGACCACCGGTCTTCATCATCATCACCGAAAGGTTTAGATTTTCCGGTAATGTGACCGTAAACTTTCGCACCTTTACACATATCAATAAAAATGCGACGCCATAACTTATATTTTGATCCATCGACAGTAAGTTTAAATGAAAATTGCGAGTAAACATTGGTTAATGCATAAACAAGATGATGGGACGAAGGAACAATACTCGAGGCAGAGGAGGACATGATAAAAAGAGATAAAGAGGGCTGGAAAATTAACAAAAAAAATAAATAAAGACAAAAGGTAGTAACTAAGTTAAAAGAGCTAACCTTTGGTAGAGGGATTGAAGCAATTCTCCACCTAACTCCTTTTTGCAAAATAAAGGCACTCAATGGAATAAAGAGGCAGAAGAAAATAAAAAACCCAATCGCATCAATTTTCAAAAGAAGCGATGGCGGCAAGGAAGAAGAAACGGCGACAGCGGCACCCAAAAAGAACAACGGCAGCGGCAAGCAAGGAGAAACGCCGGAGAGGAAGGCCACCGGCACAACACTACACCCAGGAACCGAGAGGCGGAGACTCAACCAAGCAGTAGAAACGGCGGTGGTGTTGACGGGGCAGAGTCACGATAGCCAAGAGCGACCACCGTGGAAGCAATCCAATGAACCTTGATAAGGGGCGGCGCTGGTGGTGATAAACCGTAACCCAGTTGTAGTGGTGCTCAGATGGACCACGACGGTGCCGGAAAAAAATTAACGGAAGCAGTATGGTTAGGGTAGGCTCGATACCATGTTGAATTATGGAAAAACCCTCTTGGGGTTTGCATTGCATTCCATATCATTAAATAAGCAAAGTATTTAGACAAAGGACCCTATGCTATATAAAAGTATACAAGCAAAATAAATACACAACTGTTATTCACGTGTACGTTGGAGGATTTTATGATGCACGATGGTGAAGAGTGAAGTAGAGATGTCGGTTCTTTAGGACTAAATTGACTTTTTATTTGCTTGTTTTGCATGTATCCCGTCATCAATTAACGTCTGTTTTTGTGTGGCTATATATAGCCATCTAACTATCAATGAAAGTGTGGCTTTTTATGTTTCTTTAATTCTCAGAATATACATATATATATTCCCATATCCCAAAGAGAGAGTTTTATATTTTCTATAAAATTCATTCACGTATATATTTGTGATCTACAGATCACGTTTTGAGGCTTTTGAATCAACACTGTATGTGTGTGTGTTTCTCTAAGAGTCGATATCCTAATCTTGATCTAAGTTCTTACATTCTTGTGTTTAATCTTAAAATCTGGAACCACAATTGGCATAAGAGCCATATATTTCTCTCTTATTTAATTCATTTCCAATATCAACCGACCGAGCTTTTTCTGATTTTTTGGTCAGATAAAGTGTCATCAAGTTTATTATAGTAAAATATTTGAAGGTTGTGATTTAGTTTGTGAAGCTTTTGAAAGATCTTTTCTGTTTTGTGTCTAACTGCAAAGAACACCTGACATCCCTTTAGAACACCCAATAATAACCATCACAAACAGTTTAATTTTTCAAGTGTTCCAGGTGCGTCTGTCATCTCAAGATTCATCAGTTAACCTTGATACACCCGACATCTTTCTTTCATCTAATATCCTTGGTTCACTAGATACAGTTGATTTCTAGCCTGACACACTCTCAATCCATCTGATAAGTTCACACTACAGGAATTATGGGTATCGGCAGCGACAAATATCACGGTTAAAGCCCCCTCAAAGTCGTTGCTGAAGGCTTTAGGGCGACATGTCGCCATTATTGCTTTGTCACTAATGCTCAATTCTCGTCGCTATTTATGTCACCGCTATTAATGTCGTTGCTATTGCTTTTGTTGATCCTAATGATGTCGCTGCTAATTGTAAGGAAACGCGAAATGAACCCAAATAATATCACCACACAAACAAGCAAATAGCAAACAAAAAACAAGAACACGAGAATTATGTGGTTCACTTGATCGATGTGATCAAGCTACATCCACGGCCGAACTAAAGATTACTTTTATTATTTAGTGTATATGAGTTACAATTACACGAGATATATTTATTGGAGGAAACTAGGACTTCTAATATGCCGATAATATGATAAGTTGGCCCAAAAATCGAGATAACCATATGTTTCATGCATATCCACTTTTAAATTTTAAAAAATCTTATCCGATGCAGCCCCATGTCGTGCACCATGTCTTCTTGTAGTGAAGCATGGATGAAAATTCAAAGCCCTTTATTTGCCAAAATGCTTCTCCAGGCACACCAAATGTGCTTCATGTGGAGAAATCAGCCTCCACAAACTCAACAATCTACCACTTGGAGGCTCATCAGCTCAACTGTCATCCAAGAACTCCTAATCTCTGTAACCTTTTCTCTCTGTCTCTAGCTCGGCGTCTTCATTCATCACTGAATCTAAAGATGAGCTGAAGCCATGCAAAGCTTCAGCTTATCTGTTGCACCACCCTAGTAAACATATCTGCAGGATTATTTATACCAAGGATCTTTTTCAAGGACAGCGTACCATCACTTATCAACAACCTTATAAAGTGATACCATATCTGCATATGTTTCGTTTTGCTATGAAACACCAGATTCTTAGCAAGGTGAACTGCACTCTGATTATCACTATAGAGAACACTATCATCTATTTTCATGCCCAAATTTGACAGAAAATTCTTCAACCAAATAAGCTCTTTACTTGCTTCTACAATCGCCATGTGCACTGCTTCTGTGGTTGAGAGAGCAACACTTGTGAACACAAAACCCGTAGTTCTCTTGCTTGAATCTGAACAACCTCCTAGATTTGCATCAACGAAGCCTTCTAAAATAACATCATTTTTTCTAAAACACAATGCAGTTTTAGAAGTACCCTTCAAGTAGCGTAACAACCACTTAACCGCCTCCCAATGCTTCATCGACCTGACAAGATTGTTTCTTAGATAATTTCAAATGAGTAGCCATAGGTGTGGTTCTGACTTTGGCGTCATTCATCCTAAACTTGTCTAAAATTTTCAAAATATATTTTTCTTGAGAAAATCTTAGAGTACCTTGTGTTCTATCACTGATAATGCTCATGCCAAGTATCTGTCTTGCAGCACCCAAATCTTTCACCTCAAAGTCTTAAGATAATTGTTTATTTAACGTGTTGATTTTTGCCATATCTGATCATACAATCAACATGTCATCAACATATAACAACAATATTATATAAGAGGATTTGAATTTCTTCGGGTAATGACAATGATCCATCTTACATCTCGTGTAACCATTCCTCTGCATAAAGCTGTCAAATTTCAAGTATCACTGCCTCGGTGCTTGCTTCAATCCATACAGACTTTTCTTTAGTTTGCACACTAGGTTTTCCTACTAGCAATCTGAAAACCCTCTGGCTGTACCATATAGATGTCTTCATCAAGTTCACCATGTAAAAATGTTGTCTTAACATCTAGGTTCTATAGATGTAAGTTTTCTGCTACAACGATACTAAGGACCAGTCTAATTGTAGTCATCTTTACAATTGGAGAGAAGATTTCATTATAATCAACCACTCTTTTCTATTAGAACCCCTTTGCTACCAATCTCGCCTTGTACCATTTACTGCCATTAGATTCTTATTTAACCCTAAACACCCATTTACTATGTAAAGCTTTCTTTCCTGCTGGTAACTTGACCAAGGACCATGTGTGGTTCTTCTCAAGTGAATTCATCTCATCCCTCATAGCCTTCTCCCACTGTATGAATTCTTTAACTTTTAAGGCCTCTGAATAAGATTCTAGTTCACCATTTTCAGTCAATAGCAAATAGCTTTCTGACGGAGAGGATCTAGCTGGAGGCCTTCTATTTCTTATGGATCTCCTTAAAGTGGATGCATCATTATCACTATCACCTGATATCCCACTATTTCCAAGTCCCCCCACTGCTTTCTTAACCATGACTAGTTTCTAAACTCTCAACAATTTCTGAAAGCTTACTTGGATCTACAAAGTCATCATATGAGTCATCTTCAAACACTACTTGATTTTTCTTGTTGGATTCTCTTACAGGCTTAGAATCTGCTGAAAACATGTCTTGATAAAGCGAATTGTCAATAAAGGTGACATCTCTGCATCTAACGACCTTTTTATCATGATCATCCCAAAACCGATATCACATCTCATCTGAGCCATAACCGTTGAACAGACACTTATTGGCTTTTGCCTCAAGTTTGTCTCTATCAGCATCTTTGACTTTCACATAAGCATCACAACCAAATACCTTCAAGTGTGAGAGATTAACCTCTTTACCTTGCCATTCTTCTTCTGAAATCTTGAACCCGAATGCGACTGAGGGTCCACGATTTATCAGAGCTGATGTATTAACTAAACCTGCCCATAACATCTTAGGTATCCCTACATGTAATCTCATGCTCTTTGTCTGTTCATTCAGACTCATGTTCATTCTTTCGGCGATCCCATTCGGTTGAGGAGTTTCCGGAACTATTTTGATCATTCTTATCCCATTATCTGCAAAAAAACTCAACAAACTCCTTACTTCTATATTCTCCCCCATTATCAGAATTTAAATATTTAACTACACATTAGTTTCATTCTCAACCGAAGCTTTCCATCTCTTAAAGATAATAAAAACATTAGATTTATTTTTAAGAAAATAAACCTATACCTTTCTAGTAGAATCATCAATGAAAGTGACATAGTACCATGATCAGGTCCAACTTCCCTACCTTAGGTGACTTTCCATATTTCACGAAAGTAACCTTTTTCTGTTTGCCAAGTACATATGGCTCACAAAAACCAACCGCCACATTTTTCAACCCCGGAATTCTGCATTTGGAAACCATCTTCTTCATACCCTTCTCACTCATATGCCCAAGTCTTTGGTGTCATAAAGTTAAACTGTCTGCATCTGCATCAACATTTGCGTTCACATCATGAGCCGGTACCTTTACTATGTATAAAGTCCCTTTTTTGTGACCACGGGCAACAACCATATTCCCTTTTACTATTTTCCCTCGTGATTTCCGAAAAATACGTGAAGTCCTTCATCACTCAACTGCCCAACTGAAAATTAACATTTCTTGAAACTAGGAACATACCTCATATTTGAAGTTCCAAGAATAACACCTCCAATACCCATAATATCAAGTTTCTTGTCATCAGCTAGTCGAACTTGACAAGAATATGACCTGAAATTTCACATCAGTTCCTTGTATGGGGTGGCATGGAACGATGCATCCAAATCCATAATCTAGGATTCAACCGAGCACTCAAAACTACAGACTAAAGCATCAGAGTCATAACTACAACATTCACCTCTTTCTGAGTTTTAGTAGCTGTACAATGGTTTCTGTACAATGATTTCTGAAATACCCATTCTGCTTGTATAACACCGTATTTTCAACCCAAAATTTTTATTTTAAAAACACTGCGGAAGCGATCGAAAATACAATAAGTATTTACAACTGAGTACATACAACAGTTTTCAAAGTCAACCATAGTTTAAAAATATCAGTATTACAAAATCAATGCCTCATCACAAATTAATTATCAGTACTCCCCAAGCTAACCACTCTCAGCCGAACCACTGACTTACCAAAAACGTGTAAAAAGAGTGAGAGGTGGGGGATTAGCACAAAGCTAAGTGAATGGAAGTAAACCACAACAGATATATCAGCCACAACCGCATGATATCAACAACAACAAATAACAAATAATCGTGTCCCGGGAAGACCGGCGGTTCTGCAGGAACCTACAACCAATGCCGGCCAAAGCAAAGGTTTAC
>JAUEJL010140441.1:0-10805 GCA_032274825.1 Drosophyllum lusitanicum | reverse complement strand
GAAATTATGATTTATGACTATCTCTTTGTTATTATGAACAATATTGTTATGTTACATAATGTACCTAATTCTTCTTCATTTCAGTAAGATCTTTTTGAAGTATCGTTTTATAATCCTTAGCGTTCACTTCTTTCTATTTAATTTTTATTTTAATTAACCGGTGTAATACACGGGTATCTAAGCTAGTTATATAATATGATGCTTATTGAATATAAATATAAATAAATGGTAAAAAGTTAGAATGAAAATAAGCTAGCGCGATAGATAAGGCTTGTGCGATTTATATGTGATCAAAATTTTTAATACTCAAGATCAATTCAATAGTCAACTAGAGTAATAATGTGTTTCCGAGTTTTATTTTGGAGAGAAAAAAAGAGATTTTAAAAGAAACAAATTTTTTTTTGTGTTCTCGGGTTATTTTAAGGAGAGAAGAGAAATGATTTGCAAGAAAAATTTGATTAATTTTTTCTCCTAAACTTAATTTTATCCCAAAAGTGGGAGGAATTGAAAGGAAGAGAGAAATTTTTTTATAACTTTTCATAAGTAACGAAATTACCCTCAATCACAATAATTAGTTTTAAAAATTAAGGATATTATTGTAAAATGACCTTTTTTATCTTTTCCTTTCTCTCCAACTTTGGAATACAAAATTATTTCTATTCTTTTCAACTTCTTTTCATTTATTTCCAACTGAGGAATATGAAAAATCAAAATAATTATCCTTTTTTATCTACTTTTCTCCTGATAATTTTCTTTTCTATTCTTTCTTTTCTTGAGGTTTCTCGGGAACACAAAGTAATTGTTAGAGCTTGACTCAAACAAAGACAATTTTGTGTACCGGTGAGTAGCTTGACTCAAACAAATACGATTTTGTGTACCGGTGAGTTAGTCGAGTCGTTTACATCTCAAAGCATAACACAAATTAACATAAGTTAATAATAAAAAATAACTTTTGAAAAATGTATATATAATCCAAGAGATTTAAGATCAGACGAGAATATCTTTAAAATGAGAACAGAGAGAACACTTTTGGACATTTGATTTTATTGATCAGATGGTTTAAAAACTGCCATATTTTTTGATCTTCTGTTTGACTATATACCTGATGCATCAATGCATACAAAAGTGTTTGTCTATATGACTGATCTCATATATCAATGCATACAAATCTTTAAATTGTTAATATTGTAGAAATAGTTTTGATTTTAAGATTTAGGATGTAAACTTGACTTTTGGGTAGCTAGTTATGGGTGAACAGGAACGTAAAAGAGAAATGCTAAATTACAAGTTTACTCATGTTCTCACTATTGTACATCTTAAAAGGGTTCTCCCTTTAACCTCACCTTAATCCAAGATATATATGTAATATATATACATGCAAGCTGTATTCTATGTTAAGCTAAACAAAACATGTAAGTTGTATGTTGGTCCAAGATTCAAGTATTAAATAATAAAGCTAACATAAATTCATACAATATGATGGTAAAAGTATGTGGAAGATTAAGAACACACACTACACAATACACACTAGAACACGCATTAAATCTCTTCAAAGTTTACACAATATATGAAAAGTTTAGAATTCAAGTTGTTACTTGAATTCTACTTATACAAACAAAAGTTACACTTACTTACCTACAAAAATAGGTAAATACAGAGGCCCTTAGCTTTTTACTATCTATAATAATAACCTAAAACTAGTCTATTACGAGATAATAATTACATACAAATCCTTGTATCTACATAAAAAATATTATTGTACTTGTTAAAAGTACGTAAAATAAGAAATCTCTAACAAACACGTATAATCACATGCATGCTACCAATGGTTATTGTCAATCGATATATCATTCTCTTTGATACATTTTTGGGAGAATCTCTTCTTATCCCGTGACATGTGATGGATGCTTGGCAAGAAGCTAGAAAAATTAACATTCATGAAATTATTTATCATTTAACATAATTTACCTAGCTACGAGAACAATATATGTCAACTCCCATCATGCAATAAACATTAATTTATAAAAATTATGTTGAGATATGGAACCTGATGATATGTCCATATATATATATATAATCATAGAGAAGGTTATCCAAGTAAATTATCAAAATAAGCAATTCATTTTATTATTATTTTTGAACAATTAAACAGACATATTGTTCTAATTCTACACCCTTAGTCCACCACAATAATAAGATAATAAGATTGAGAAATATATTTTTCACTAGAAGAAAAATGTGTATTTGGGAGAGGGGAAAACTATTTGTGCCAAATAGTATTTGGCACGGTTTTGACACAGTTTTGGCTTCGTCTTAAATATAAGGGTGTCAAATACATTTGGGTCGCGGGAAACCGTGTGAAAATGTATTTGGGATAGTTTGGCACGGTTTTGGAGTTTCGTGCCCCTTGTAGAGTATTTAGCATGGTTTGCTAAAAACAATATTAATTTTGGCACGATTTTGCACACCGTGTCAAAGCTCATTTAGCACGGAGTAGAAAACATGGTCAAACAAGCATTAGACACGGATTACAAAACCATGCAAAAAGAGAATTTGGAACTACATTATTTTCTCATGTCAAAAAAGCATTTGAAACCGTTATAATGTTGTACCAATAAAAAATTTGGCATGGTTTTGCCAATTACAAATACGTTTTGTACCTATTAGATTATCATATGGAAAGTATACGTGAGAGTGTGTTCACACGCACATCAATTTAGAGTCTAGCGTAAATAAATATCATGATAAATTAAAGATTAAAGATACTTAATATAATCAAATGGAATAATGAAAACTAAAATTGTAACACAAAGTAATCAATTTCATCTCACGGCCTCACGTACGTCTTCGTACGAAAAAAAAAAATCCATGCATTAGATTATGTTGGGATATTATCAAAGTTTATTAAGGTTAAATATGATATTTAAATTAATGTTAAAATTGAATCAAATTGTAAATAAGAAAAAACAATATTGGATTTCAAATTGGGTTTAAGTCATAAAATAGCATCTTACTTTTCTAAAAATGTCAATGTAGGTAATTTACTTTTTTATTACCCAAATAGGTAACCTACTTTTTTGTAAATTGTTAAAATAAGTAATGACTTGAATTTTCTGATTATGATTTTGGCTCTAACCAGAGTTTGCACTGTTAGATCACCACCAAACTTTGGTGACATGACTGGAATTCCTTCCTAGAGGTTATGGTTGAGTCTGGTCGGCCTCCTATCGGCCGTCGTTGCGGGCTTTAAAGAAAGTTGCGTTATTGTTGTTTTCTGTAAATCTGGCAACAACCGCAGACAAAAGACCGATCAGACTACATCATCACTACCAGGAAAGAATTCTTATAAGAGCACCAAAGTTTGGTGGTGATCGACAGTGAGAGTAATTCGAAAATTCAGGTCATTAGCTACTTTAACGGGTGACAACAAATTAGATTACCTATTTAGGTAATAAAAAAGTACATTACTTACATTGACATTTTTAGAAAAGTATGATGCAATTTAGTGACCTAAACCCTTTCAAATTTTACAAAAATGAATTTCATGCGAGTCTTTTATTAAATTAGAAGATATCAATAGTATTTAATTAAAAAATTGACATGTAGTAGTAAAAGTAAAAAAAATAGGTCAATCGTGCATAAGATATGAAAATGGTTCGTACGTATTGCTTAATCATAATCAAACACAATCCATTGTCTATCACAATCCTGCTTAGTTAAAATATGTCAAACTCTAAATAATAATAGTCGGTCATTATCATATTAATGATCCACATTTATATTTCGTTGATAATACATGGTTATTTTGGAAAGCGTTCAAATCCATGGTTATGTAGCACGGTTTTTCTAAAATGTCTCAAATACATAGTTATTTGGAATGGTTTTCTAGATAGTGTCCAAAAACATAGTTATTTGAAACGGTCGCCAAAATTGTGCCAACTATATATATTTCGCACTGTTTTTTAGTTGTTCCAAAAAGCCTTTTTTCTTGCAAGTAGTGTTGTTCATAAGCAATCTTATTAATTAGGACTTTTTTTTTTGTTTTAGTAATTAATAGATGTTGATTTGTTATACTGGATTGGTGATTAGCTTGATTTAAGGATGATTAAAATGAATATTGGAGGTGATGATTTGCAATTTATTTAAAAATGGAGGGTATCTGTAATATGGGTTAAGATTCTCTTATGTTATGGTCAAACATGATCCATCATGTTCTCTCACATACATGAGAGTGTGTCCCTTATTTTAAGTTAATAATAAGTCCCTTTACAGGTCTCACTCTCATGTTTGTGAGATAACATCATGGACCATGTTTGACCAAAGAAGATATTGACCCCTGTAATATTGAGCTAATATAAATTAACATTGATCTTTGTTTGAATTTTTTAATCTAAATATGGTACAAAGGGTGAGTGCTAAAGTTGTAGGAGTTTGAAAGTGGTGGTCTGGTTCTCAATATTACGCTAAAAAGAAGAGAAAACAGGCTTTAACATCTCCATAAACAGTTGGGGTTATCAAAAGAATTAAGAAAAAAGACTGTCTATTACACTGTGCTCGTTGTTGCTCTTGTGAAGAAAGGGGCTACGCAAGATTAAAAAGCTTCTTGGGTCTGTAATTAGAGCTTCGTTTTGATTGTGGTTTATTTAACAATCTTATTTCTAGCTTGGTAACCACTCAACTTGTAGCGAAAGCTAATTATCACAGAATTTATATTGTTGTTGGTTTCTCGATCGATCTGTGTGTACGTTGTTCTTTAATTAAATCCATCTGATTAACAACCACCATCAGTTTAATTACTTTTCTGTTTTAATATCAGATCGATCGATTGATCATCTGTACGTACGTGTTGGCCAGTGAAAGCTTGACAGAAATAATTAAAATCGATAACAATGTACAAATATTGGATGGAATGGATTTAGCGGCATTTATACATTTTATATTTTGTATCTGTTAGAAATTAAAGTTGTGCCCATTTTATCATTTTAGTTAAGTTTTGCTTCTAGTCGTATTTCCTAGAAGTATATGGTATATTGTGAAAATACGTGAGAGGTATATAAACAATGTAATAAGCCCTAATTCAATAAGCAATACATTTCACGTTTAGAAGCCGTATTTTCTTGTGTTCTCCCGATTTCATTCATTCGTAGGTTCAAGTTCATACGTATTTTATTGTGGTTTTGCTTCTCCATTGTTTGATACTTGATACAATTTTGACCTACAATTGGTATCAGAATCAAAGAGTGATTAAAATGTAAGATTTTGATCTGGTTTGGCTCGACAGTAGGTTACGTTTGTTCATATGCTGCCGTCATTAGTCTTAGGGCTTCAATAATTCTTGGTTTTTGGTGTTTGATTCAAATTGACAGTTGGGTTTGTTGAATTTGGTGTTTATTTGGAGTTTGGGATTGAAAATACGTGATTTGATTGTGTTTAGAAGGATAAAGATTGATTTACAGGTTTGAAATCGCCGTTTGTTTGCCTGGGTGCGCCATTGTTCTTCGCTTCTCGCCATTTGCCCCCCTCGCAGTTTGCCTTTGCCATTTGCCCATCGCTATCTAAACCTCGCCATTTAAGTCTAGCAATTTTGTCTCGCCATTTCTTTTCGCCAACTTCACCAAGCCATCATCACTTCGCCATTTGCATCAAGCCATCTCCTCTCGCCATTTGCGTCAAGCCATCTTCTCTTTGCCATTTACTCCAAGCCATCCCACCTAACCAACTTATTCTCGCTAACACCATCTAGCCATCCCACCTAGCTAATTTCTTCTAGCCATCTCACCAAGCCATCTTTATCAAGCCAACTTTTCAAACATTTTTTCTCTTTTACCTTATTTTCCACTCAAAGATCCATTGTCAAGTATCAACCATGTTTTGTGTCAAAAATGAAGAAATTAGTGGATTACAGATGAAGTTAGAAGAAGAACTTAGTAGACATATCCATCTTCATGTAGCTTCTAGGCAAAAACAGAAAAAGAAAGCAGGTAAATTGGAAAAAGAAAATGCCAAACTTGTTTTCAAAATTTCTGACTTGACTAAAAACTCCAGATTCCATACAAGAAGTATCATGATTTTGAGATTGAAGAAGATGCTAAGAAAAAAAATCTTGAGCAACAATTGTTGAAGGAAGCTCAAATAACCAAGAATATTCAAAACAAGATGAGATAGAAAGAGAGAATTTTGAGACTGAAAGAAATCAGTTTGTGCTTAAAATTCAAAAATTGGATCAAGACTTACAAAATTGTATAGAAGAAAAGGGCATGGCATCTTTAGTTTCTGAAAAAGTTCAAAAGTGTAAGTATTTCAAAGGAAAAGAAATTAAAGTAATTCTTGTAATAGTCTATGCAGGTGAATCATCAAAGAGTGTTGTGCATCCGAGAACTAACTACTCTGAGGTTGATTATTCTACACTCAAATCCAACACATAAAAATTTATAAAGAGGGTCAATCTTCGGAGAAAGCTTTGAATTGAAAGTAAAGATAATTTTGAAGGAATGAAACATATTCCACAAAACAATTGTGGTTATATTTCTAGTGCTACTCCTCATTGTGTTGCTCATCTATCTGTGTGTGTTAGTCAAATAAGACCATTCTCGAATGCTAACACAAATGCACGTCTTCCCACTTTACCTGTGCTTAAATATTCATTTGTGGTTCGCTCCGTCAAACATTTTTTAAGACTTTTTAAAGAGAAGATTTGCATAAAACCACATAACTTTTCACCCGTTGTCTACCATAAGAAGATATATATGTTAGAAAGATCAAGGGGGAAGTAATGAAAAAGATTCAAGTCATTGTTAAAGATCAAGAGCTACATTTGAGGGGGAGTATATTTTTTGTTTGATAAAAAATAACTAGGATGCTGAAACTGAAGATTACCTCAACACTAATTCTGTGTTCATGCTCAAGATCAACTGCTCCAGCGAAGAAAATATTTGTTTTGTTTACATGCTTTATTTGTAAAACGGACACAAAGGGGGGAAAATGTTAGAACTTAAAGTTGTGTCCATTTTATCATTTTAGTTAAGTTTTGCTTCTAGTCGTATTTCCTAGAATTATAGAGTATATTGTGACAATACGTGATAGATATATAAACAATGTAATAAGCCCTAATTCAATAAGGAATACATTTCACGTTTAGCAGCCATATGTTCTTGTGTTCTCTCGATTTCATTCATTAGTAGGTTCAAGTTCATATGTATTTCATTATGGTATTGCTTCACCATTGTTTGATATTTGATACAATTGTTACTTACGGTATCCTTAGAGCTGATAGTCATATATAGGAGTGAAGAAGAATGGTTTAGACTTGTCATCTTCATATTCGTTTTAATTTGTCTTCATCTTGGGTTTATTATTGTTATTAATAATAATTATTATGGCTCATATTGTTTGACCGAGCGTTTCTTAACTGATTGCTGGTCGTCTTTCATTAAATCGATCATCACTTAATTAATTAATTAATAGAAGCTTAATTTCTTCTTCTCGCAAAACTACATGACTTTCTGGTTTATTATATATATTATACACTACTATATAAACCTTTTAATATTTTTTCTTCTTTTTAATTTTAAGAGTTTTTAAAATTTAATCAAGATAAAATCTTAACCTTTCATTCATTTAAATTAATCTCATTTACTAAATTTTTAACCATTTCACTGTATCTGCTAATTTACTTTAATATTTATTTATTTAAAATATTTTCGCTCACTAACACATTCTCACACACACTTATCCACCCACATCAACATAATTTCTAAAATCTTTTTTCTTTATTTAATGTCTCTTATAATTTATTTTTAAATTAATAAAATAATTAATGCAAATAAAAGAAAATTTGAAAAAAAACAGACATGTTGTAAAAAAGTTTTTCATAATATTGAATCGCGCGAACAACATATTATTACATTTCTTGAAACAGATGTGTGTAAAACAGAAACTATTTTCCTCCGCAGCATTGCGCGGATATGATGCTAGTGTGAATATACACACACACACACACATAGGGGAGGGTTCAAACGAGAATTGTTTTTCGTACGAGAACTGTGAGAACCAATCTTGACCCTTGATTAAAATAGATTAATGGCTAATAATTTTGACGGCTAATGATTGACTCATTAATCACTAATGATTAGCTCATTAATGACACATTAATGAGGGGTATTTTGAGCAAATTAAGTCTCGTAAATTGATGATGGCTCAACCAGACGCAGTTCATGGTAGGGAAAAATATATAAATGACCAAAATACTCCTATTAATGAGTCCTTAATGAGTTTACAAATAGTTCTCGCAGTTCTCGTACGAAAAACAGTTCTCGTTTGAACTTTTCCCTATATATATGGTTGGGACTAATTAGAGAATTATATGGTTGGGACGAATAAAATGTGTTATTATTATTATTATTATTAATGAAATCTTTATTTATATTATTTGTTATATTTTATATTTTATAGAATTGTTTAAATATTTTATTTTGTTTAATATATAAATGTACAATTAAATAAAGGGCAAATTGCACGAAAATACAACAAACTACGTCAATATTGTCATTGTATGCAACCAACTTTATTTTGTACCTAAAATTACACAAAATTTACAAATTTGGGTCATTGTATGCAAGTTACCTATGACAATAGGTAACTTACCGGTAATTTGACAAAAAATAAAAGAACTTTGATACCTACAAATACAAAAAACTTTCAAATTTTATTCATTGTATACAATCTATAACTAGTAACTTGGTAAACATGTTACCATTTGTATACAATGAACAAAATTTGTAAGCTAGTTGTATGTATTTTTAGGTACAAAATAAAGTTAATTGCATACAATTACACTATTGTAAAAGGTTTTGGTATTTTCACGCAATTTGCCCATAAATAAATTAGAAAAAGTGGAAAAAAGATTGTGTTGATTTGGGATGAGTGCTACTAGGGTTTTGAGTTAATTTGGGTTGGGAAGTAAAAAGAAAGAACGAGTGATGTGGCATGTGATATGACATTTGGGGTTAACTTGGGTTGGATAGGCTATACTCGTGGCCTTAGAGTAAATCGATGCATAATACTCTCTCTCCTCTATCCCTCTTCTCTCATCTCCCTCCTTTGGTATTGAAATGTGGAAACATAATCACAATCCTAGATGCCGTAATTATGGAAATAATATTGGCATGCGATACTGAAAGCCACATATGCATACTACATGTCCTAGTATTGAAACTTTATTTCCTTAAGGAATTTGAATCGAAAAGAAACACTCAAAAAAGAAGAAAGTGGATCTTTTCTTTTATTTTTTTTCCTTTTCCTATTTTTGTGTAGACAAAAAAATTAATTAGATATTGTTTTTAAAAAGAAATAGGTAAAGTAGGACAATAAGTTGCTATTAATCATATTATGTATTTACCCTTTATTTAAACTAAATTATGTATTACGTGTGTTTTTCTCCATTGAAAAATATATTTTTCTAATATTTTATTATTTATATTTTCTTCAAATCAACCCATGTAATGTTTAGAAAAAAATGTATATTTGTTTTTCTGAAAGTGTCATAAAGCAATAATTTACATGTTTCAAAATTTCCTTGTCAAGCTATATGAAAGAGATTACGGGAAGTCCATAGAAAACTCTAGCTATCATCTTAGTATATTAGTCAAATATATCTTGTACTTTCTTGGGCCTAACTAAGAATATCATCGAACCAAATTAAATGATATATGAATATAAAATTAGATAACACGAGTTGTTTCTCACCCGCGCGTTGCGGCGGGGTTTTAAGGTGAACAAAATATAGAAACTAACATATAAACATGAAGATAAAAGCATAAAAAGAATAAACGTCGAGGATGTGTAGACTCAAAGTGATTTAGGTTTTATTTTTCATATTACGTTTAACATATTTTCTCTTATAAGTTTTAGTGTATCATAGTTTGTGTAAATCTAAATAAATTTTTATAACTGACTTTATCTATATTTCAATAGGAGAAACCAAATCAATTCTACACCATCAATTTTGAACGGCACACGGAAATCTATAAAGTTATGTAATGTAGGAGGAAATGAAAATTGAATATAAAAAAATACAAATAAGTGAAAAGAAAATAATTCTTTTTACGATATCTGAACAGAATCTTTAAGTATTTTATCCGCGAGTTGGGGTGGAATATCTTGTAACAACTTTTAAAATTTATTTTTTTGTCTTTGAAATAAAGCTCATATATATTGAGTTTTATTTGTTAATATATTATTTAAAAAATCATTTTAAGAAGCATAATAATACAATCAAGTTAAACTAATAGTTATAATAAGGAAATAACATAAAGTTTATGAAAAAATAATAGAAAACATACATATTTTATTTTAAACATAAGAAATAAAATGAAATACTTTTTATTTTTTAACCATAAGTAGTCCAAAAATCTTTTAAATAGAAGTCATAATTGCTAATAAATATGCAAAATCAAAAAGAGAAATTAATAGCATAAGGCCAAAAAGTATAAGAAATATCATACTAAGTAAAAAATATAATAAAATAGGAATTTTGGCCCGCACGTTGCGGCGGGGTCTAAAAATATAAAATTTTGACAAATCTTCTTATATAAATAAAAGACTAACTTTAATAAAATCTATTAGATAATCTTAGTCATTAAATTTAGAAAGATATTTTAATTATCAAATATTAACCATTCATTATAATAATAACTTAAATTCAATTTTAACATTTCTTAGTCAAAATTGTTTTTAATTTTGACTTTAGTTTAAATCAAAATTATTATAGATAATTTCATATATGTCTTACTTAAAACTTAAAATAT
>JAUEJL010140430.1:0-10806 GCA_032274825.1 Drosophyllum lusitanicum | reverse complement strand
CTGTCGTGCATTTTAAAAGTGTTCTCATTTGATCCTAACTCTCTCTCTCTCTATATATATAATATATATATATATATATATATATATATATATATATATACACACACACGCAAATACGGCAAAAGAAACAAAACAAAACAAAAAGGATGAGCCTCTTTTTGGTAGTGGTGCTTCATTTCATGATTATTGCTCCACTCAAATATTGCGCAATATTCACTTCTTTTCAACCGAAAATGTTGGCTTTTCGACACCCCAAATTATCTTATAATTTTACGATAATGTCTAGCTTTTTAGAATATTATTTTTGTTGTTGTAAAGATGTCATAAAAAAGAAGAAATTTGCAGTATTTATTTATTTTTTGTAGTTAATACAAGGCAGCAAACAGCAATATATTTATCATTTATTATCAAATATGTACTTTTTATTCTAATTGGTAAAAAGTATAGTCATAGACAGGAAAAAACAATTATGAGTACACATGTTATGTTAAATGGTTACAAATTAGTGAATTATAAATGCTGGTTGTTTTAAATTGTTACTAAAACAATACATTGCTTACATAATAAATCAATTTACAACTTGGTTTGTGGTTTTTTTATTACATATTCTTTGAAATCAGTATTTTTTTTCTTAGAGAATTTTTTGGTTTTATTATGTGAAAATAATAATAATAATAATAATAATAGATTTAGAATTAAAATAACAAAAAAATTGATGGGGTAAAGAATCAAAATAAAAATATCAAATCCATGCAAGGGGGGAGGGAGGGAGGGAGGGCGAGAGAGATTGAGTGAGAGAGAGTGAGAGAGAGAGAGAGAGACTTAATAACGTTATGACGTTCATAAAATAATTTCCAAGCCCAATTACAAACACCCCCTCCCTCCTTTCGACCCAACCCGCACCACCACCCTTTTCTCCACCGATAACCCATTTCAGGTGGCTTCGCCGCCGCCAGTTATTTCACCGGCGTATAAAAACTTGCATATACAGAGACGATTGTTGGTAGTAATTATAGGAGATGTATAAGAATCAGCTGCAAGAGCTGGCTCAAAGAAGCTGCTTCAATCTCCCATCTTACACGTGCATCAGGGAAGGACCTGACCACGCGCCGCGGTTCAAGGCCGTCGTTATCTTCAACGGCGACTCCTTTGAAAGCCCTGCCTATTTCTCCACTCTCCGACAGGCGGAGCACGCCGCCGCCGAGGTCGCTCTCTCCTCCCTCTCCTCCCACTCTCTCGCCGCCAGGATCCTTGTAAGCACCTTTTCCTCTACTTCTTTATAACCACCGGAAATCTACGTTATTACTCATTTTCCGGCCATCAATTCGCCGCTCCGGTGGTTTAATAGATAACGTTAAGTTGATTTACAATTTTCAATAAATACCTATATATTTCCTCTGTCCCTATTGTTCCCGATTCAGGAAGGTGTTTTAGCCGAGTTCAAAATGCATTTAGGAGTTGTACTGTACAAGCTAACAATGCATCATCATGCAATTAGTTTGTGTTCTTGGGCTGTGACTATTTGTGAAATTAGCTTATTGGGTGAAGGGTGTTTGGGTCATTAGAAAAATTATCATAAGTATTTGCACCAACTCTTTTCTAGCATGGACAATGCAATAGATGCACATACCAATTACTACACTACCCATAATTCCATATTTTGGTCAACTTACAACTGATTGATGCATGTAGCAATTAATAACAAAACCAATTGATTTTAATTGACATCTGCGAATAAATTCAGTGGTTGTATTTCTAGTTAATTGCTAGTCAAAGTCAATGCCCTGGGCACAGGGGTCTGAAAATTCAGTTGAGATATGACTTATGAGGGTCAACATCTTTGTTAGGTTTGATTGTTTACTGGCCAATCTTTATGTTTGGGTAAATTGCTGAGCAAGATTGCATAAATATCAAATTTTGCCAATAAAAGGTAACGTTTACTTTTTGTGTGGAGAAAAATTGTGAATTTTAATTTGTTATAAAAAAAAGGATTGCAAATTTCAATTTTGCACAAAAAAGATTCTAAATTTCAAGTTGTTTTTAAGAAGGGTATCATGACATAGCGAAAATGAAGTTTTTTAGATCAAGATTTCTTTTTTTATAATAAAATTGAAATTTCCAATCATTTGTTTGCCAAAAAATTACATGTTCTGATATAATCACAGCCTGTGCTAAATAAATTAACAAATTTCAAGGCGATGTTTAGCCTTCATGTTCAAGAAATTGGATTGTGCTTGTTTATATATTGCAACTTGACCATCTTCTTTCAAATATCGAAAATGCCAAGAAACATTGTAGTTTGCAACTGTGCTAAACATAACCACAGCTGATCATTGAACTTGGCACCTTTATGTTGAAAAGAACTTTTTTTTGGGCAACATGATTGGGGTCTTCGTTTCACATACAGAAATGGAAGATGTATCTTGCTGTAAAGGCAATTGTGCTAGTTCAAAATGTCAATGAGTCGTCATTTAATTCATGTTAAATGATGGAAAGCAGGTTATTGATAAGACAGGAAAATATTGTCTAGTGTAACGTTTGTAATCTTTGTGTTTTTCTTATGAGATTATGAATTTACGAAATTTGCATGAGAAATGGACATCCCTTTAGGAACTATCACCCGACCCCAACTGTTATGTACACGAATTTAAAGAAGCAAATCGTTGTTTAACTTTAATAAGAGCACAACAATGTAGAAATTACACATTTGTCTTGATGGTAAAAGTTCAATTATGGCTATTTTTGGAGAAAGAAGAGTTGCAAAGTTGACTCCTTTTGGAGATGGATGAAGTATCTTTTTTTATTTATTTATTAAAATATGTCAGGTAAGGTGTGAATACTTTGAACTATTGACCATTTGGATATCTATATTATAGGTTCGAACTTTGAAATTGTCTTTGGTTTGTTGTCTTTCTTCAAACAATGTGGCCATAAATGGTTGGTCCTCGTAGTTCATAAAATTCAAACAAATTTTAAAAATCATAATAATGATGAAAAATAAAGGATAATTGTTTATTGACAAAAAAATTGGCACATGGGAAAGTTATTGACTGCCCAGATTAGGAGTTATGGTATTTGTCTGCCCAATATAACTATGCTTTTAAATGCCTTCTTGCACCATGCATGTGCCCTACTGCCCATCTTGTATTGGGGTCTTGGTACTTATTGCTGCCATTAATGTAGAGTCATTCAGGATCTTCAATTTCAATTGTTGAGTTAAACTGTTTGCATTCCTATAATTATCTTGTGGTGTAATTTGTTATAAATTAACTTGTAATATAATGTAATCCAGGTAAGTTTAAATGGAACTTGTTGATTTATCTGTAACGATTTGTAGGATGAAACTGGTGTTTACAAAAATCTTTTACAAGAAATTTCACAGCGGGTTGGTGCACCTTTGCCGCGTTATACAACTTACAGGTCTGGCCTTGGGCATCTACCCGTTTTTACGGGTATAGTTGAACTGGCCGGAGTTATGTTCACTGGTGAACCTGCTAAAAACAAGAAACAAGCTGAAAAAAATGCTGCCATGTCAGCATGGTCATCTCTCAAACAATGTGAGTGAGTGAGTCCCCCTTATAGTTTGACTATTTAGGTCTAACAAGCTACTGTTTCTATGATCTTTGACTCCGTTTTTCTTTTTCCCCTAAAAACAGTGGCAAAACAAGATGCCAGTTCATCAAGTGAACCTGAAAACAGTGACGAACAAGAACAGATCAGAATTGCAAGGGCCCTTCTGAACTATAAATTGAAGCAAAAGATTAGCTACAATGATCTTCCGACACCGTTTCAAAAAAAGTTTACAACACCTGCACCAAGACAGCCTAGCCCTCAAAGACCACCATTGACCACTTCTAAAATACTTCCGTTGTTCTACCAGACCCGACCTGTATCTCCCACACAACATGACCCACCGTCACCGTCACCATTACCTTCACCATCCCATCAAAACCGCCCGCATTTCTCACCTTATGTTCCAGTCCGCCGTTACCGGCCACCACACCACGGCCTTGCACCTCCGGTCACAAAGAGAACTACCGTGCCAGTTTTCTCAGCACCACCAATGGCACCGCAGCCTAGACCTGTAAAGATTGCACCGCCCATCGTTGTAAGGCAAGCTGTGCCTGTTTTCTCGGCTCCCCCAGTTAAGAATGAAGACCTGTCAAACAAAAATGTTAAGCAAGAAGACCCGTCAAACAAAAACGTTAAGCAAGAAGACCCGTCAAACAAAAATGAATCTGAAGCAATAAAATCCCTGCAGACGCTCAAATTAGGATAAGCAATTTAATGCCAAACCTCCTCATTGTGTGACATGAGGTATGATCATTTCTCCAATGTTGTTAAATGGCTTCTGTTCTATATTCAGTTTGAAACTAAAGTAAAAACAGCAAATTTTGGTAATGTAAGATTAGCTTTCCCTACCATGATTATTGTTGTATGATATTTTCCAGTAGCGAGACCAATAGTTGGGTTCATTCTCATTATTTACTCGGTTTGGGCCTGTTATCCAGCCCTGGTTCTCTTGGCTTGGGCCCGGTCCTGCTAGGATCACAAAAGGGTAACCCATTTTTGAGGATTCTATTGGGCTCTATGGCGAACTACTGGTCATATTTAGCAGAGTAGTTTCCTTTTTCTTTACATGTGCATATTTTCACTTATTGTCGAGTTTGGTTTTTTCATTTTTGTAAGCAATGTGGTTAATTAAAACAAGTATTCCGTATTCGTAAAATATATATAAAAACACTGAAATTTACTGGAAAATAATATTTTGTACTTTGTTTTCGATGATTTAAGGTTTAGGATTCGAGGTTTAACGAGAATTTTAGATTTTACAAACCTCAATTTTAATAGTGATAAAAGAGCATGTGATAATATAGGATTAATTAATGTTGTAAAAAGTAATATCCATATCGAAAGTGAAGATGAACAAATATGGATGGAACAAGACTAGAGTAGACTAGACCACCTGATCAAACATTGAAGAGTCAGTCTCCATCCCAAAGTAAGTACTGTAGTGGGTGATAAATTGATGTGACAAAAGTACAAATATTATACCAGAAGGTACAACCAAGGAGCTGCGTATGCTTCCTTTTTGGGATTGTCGAATTGACATCTCAAGATGCCCAATTAAATTCTCAAAACCAAACAAGAACATGGATCACAATTCAACCTTGAGAGACTGTTCAGTTCAAATTTTCTTCATGTTCATGTCCCTTTTCCTATAATTTGCCATTAGATTATTAAATTCTTCTACTTTATCCTTCACCCACGAGACGAGACGAGACGAATTAGGTCTCAAAGGAAAGAGATCGGTGTACTTTTCTTAAATTCAAAGTCTTTCTTTTTTTTTGATTTAATACTAGAGAAAAGAGTGTCATATTAAGTGAAAGTAAAATATAGAGGCATACAAAGCTTAATCTACACTCTTGATGAGTCTTGATATATACAAGGAATTTACAAATGGAATATCAGCCTTGTCAAAAGATTGGCTTAGACAATACAATGCTGAGAGAGTTTTTAGTTTTTATTTATGGCCTACCAACCAAACCAAGTTGAAGCGACCCATGATTTTCCTCCACAAGCATCATCTTCAGATTACAGCAATTAATTTAAAACAACCACCTACACCCACTCCCCTATGTTGTCTACAAATCCATTCCATTCCAGTTTCTTTTCTTTTCTTTTCTTTTCTTTTCTTTTCTTTTTGGAATCATCAAATCAAATGCATAGCAACAATAACTAACCAACTAACTGTTGTGGTGATATATATAAATCATAGCACCAGAATATTATATATGCATTCTTATGTATTTCATTCTTTGGTTCTAGACTATATATATATATATACACACACACATGTTTGTCTTCATCCCACCCTTCTAATTATACCAAATTACCAAAACAAGTTACAAATTTAATTATGTATATACAAATTTTGGTAGGTGATTTATACACAATAATGTTTTCTCATACACAACAATTAAACTTATTATCAATTATTTCTATCTACATATTCAAGGTATTATTGTCCAACCGAAACATTTTTATTATATATGATAAAATATTATCGTATACAAATCATCTACGTGTATCTTAATTCAATAAATAGGAATATAGACATGATTCATAGGCAGCCTCTCATGTGGACCACATTCGAGAATGGAGAGTTAAGTGTGAAATACAAGCAAAGTTTGAAAGAGAAACAAATGACAAACACACACAGTGAGTGTGTCAGTGTGTGCGGTTGGCTCACATTCACATCCCTTGGATGGGCCCACTTTGCCACTTGAAGAGTGAAGACACTATAACCCATCTGACGCAAGAAAGGATAACCAAATAAATGAAAAAAGAGAGAATTTTATCGACAATACATATAATTTTGACCCAAAAAAATGTAACATCTTATGTACTGAATAATAACAAAAATGTCAACACTTGTAGAGATAGTTTCATTATTAGATCGCATATGACATAAACTCCTTAATATGACTTGACCCAAGCATGAAACTAAAGAAAATGATTAGTCCCACCGGTCATACTTCCCGTCACACTGTTGTGTAGTTATTACACTTTCACTACTTAAGTTATCACGTAGACCACTCATAGTCATGATATGAATGATCGACTTTCATATCAACTTTTTAACATATGATATATTCATTACTAAATAGTCTTAGTAATGACATGTATTATTATCACTACTCATCTCATTTTTAATTTTTTTCAAATAAAAATTACAACTAATATTTAAAAGGTAGAAATATAAATAGTAAGAATTAAATAAAAATGCAAATTTTAAAATCATTAAAAACACAAATAAAGATACAAATCACATATGATATATTCATTACTAAATCACTAGAATCCACTTGATAGCTTGTCGAGCCTCCTCCAAGATCCCCTCTGTGGGAATTGATAAAAGTTGGAAGTTGCCCAACGTCTTACAGTTTATTTATTTTTCTTCTATGGCTTTAAGAACCGACTTCTTTGTTTCGTCCACACTACTTTGGATTCTAGTGATTTTTTCAAGCCGCTCAACAAGGTCGGCTTGGACCAAAGAACCACGCAAAGACGTGTTTGAAGCCGACGAGCTACGTTGGATCTTATCCTTTCTCCAACCGGATGGATGAGGAATATGATCTTCAGCAATCAGCTCGTTGTCTTCATCCAAGTCAAAATCAACTATTGGTTCATTATTGCACGTAATAGGTTTTTTTTTTTCCACCCACCGCTGAAGGCAGCTTCCGCCTCGGACACTCTCTTAGCACTTTCCACATCTTGTAGGAAGCAAACTGTTTATTTAAGGCGTTGTAGTATAACGTGCGAGCTTGTTACAACATGTCCTCACCCCATGCCCCGGACGGCCAGTCTTGATTTACACTAATGTGAAACATTGGAACTTGCCAACGGCGAAGTTGAGGTTCTTCCACTTTGAGGGAAGCTGGTCACGGGTAAGGGTGTTCCCGGTCATAAGAGTGTTGTATTTCCCTTGGACGGCGCAAAAAGAGTCTCCGGTTTGGGAGACGCCAATTTTCTCGTCCTCGGAGACGATCACCCAACACTCCACTAAATACCTTTCCTCATCGGGCATCCAATCAGATTTTTTTCCCGTTGATTGAACGACATCAACTTTTTCCTCTTTTTTCGCCATGAGGGTTGCGTTTCGGGAACAACTTTGACTTCGGGCTTGATAATCGGAGGGAGCATAGGTGGCCGATAGAAAGAGGGGTCAGGTCAATATAAAGAGGGTTCATGTGGATACTGCGAATAGGAATGACAACGGGGCGGGTTTTGGTCGCCCCGTCCCCGAACCAGAAATGAAAACCCGTCCCCGTCCCCGCCCCGTTCCCCGTCGGGGATTGTTTCGGGGCACCCCGTCGAGGCGTCTGTCAAACCCGAAACCCGGTAATAAACCCGACCCGACTAAAAATTATGTTAGTGAAGTAAGAAACTACACAAAAAACTTAATAAGAACATGAGATGATCATTTTATAAATAAGAACGTAAGTAACCTCATTAACTTAAATAAAATAACTTAACTAAATTAGAACTTAAAAGAAGTTAGGAGATCAAAATTTAACAAAAAATTTCATCACTTTAGAAACTTCTCTATTAATAGATATATAATCGTTCTATTTATATATTTATACACATTATTATATAAATAAATATATAAAACATATATGTATATAAATATATAAAAAATATATATATAAACATATATCGGGGCGGGGATAATGTGCCCCGGCCCCGAACCCGAAAAATCCCCGAACCCGACCCTAACCCGAAAATATAATCCCCGACCCGACCCCGAAATTAGTCGGGTTCGGGTTGTTTTGCCATCCCTAACTGCGAGTTCCAAGTATTTGGTGGTTGTGGAGGATAGGCTGCAGAGTATGGGTTCGGTGGTAAGGCTAGCTCCAGTCATGTGTGAGGATATGGGGAACCAAATCGTGCATACTAGTTCTCGCGAAAGTGTTGCATTGAGAGCTCTTGTCGGGGCTGTGCCGGAGAGGTGTGGCTCGAGTTCGTACTCGCCGAACCTGACGAATAGTTCAACATTTGCTAAAAAAATGGGACGTTGTTGGAGTTGTTTTGGGAGCTAGACATGTTTGAATGGGTGAATTTGAATTTTGAATGAGAGATTTATGAATTTTGAATAATTAAATGTGTGAATATGAAATGTGTGTCTGTGTGTGTATACACAAAAAATTTAAATTTCGACTGTTGAGATATGATTTACCTGAAAAAAAATTGAACCAATGCTCGTCAATACGAGCTCACAAACGACAAGCTCATGACTAGCAGTCGATGAGCAACGCCTAGTCGAATGACCAACATTATACACGAAAACGAGTTTATCATGTAGCTTATGACGAATCTGTTACAAATGGTCTTATGATCACTCACCACTATGTTAAATTGTAGGATCACATCCCTTACTAACCTTAGGAATGTTAAAAGTTAAAACAATTAAAAAACAATGTTTCTCACCACGCCTCGCACCCGTCATACACTCCTACCATAATAACGTGCAGTCCTTTGGTCGTCAAATTATAAACGTATAGTCAACGACCACGGCTTCCCATCACTCCGCTACTCTCTGTGCTCTAAATTTTGTTAGAAAAATGAACTTCGAGAGATGGTAATTAATGGGTGACAGCAAATTTTCTTCTGTTTTTTTCACAATTACACAAACAAGGAGGCAAAGTGGGCCCACTTGAGACAACTCCATTTTAACTACTAGTATTATTTAGCGTGACAATAATAGTAATAAAATTAATAATATATAAGAAAAAAAAGGGGGAAATAAAAAAGAAATAAAATAAGGAGAGAAGGTGGAGGGATGTTAAAATCCCATCAAACTTTAAAGTAAATAAAAAGTGAAGATTATGTAATCCATTTTGACCTTGTAATTCATCATCATGCCCCCTTTCATCGTAATAGTATCTATGTTTCTATTCTCTTCTATGTCGGACCAACCAATATCTTTGTTCTTTCTTTTTTTTTCTTCATTTTTTTCTATACATCTTTCCCGATAATTTCGAAATGCAAACAAAAGATTAACATTATAAACGAATTTGTATTGGTTATTTAAATAAATAAATTATAAATAGCTATTTAATATTTTTTTTCAAAACTGAAAACTATTAACCGTTTCGTCGCTTTGTGCTAAAATTAGTTAGAATGTTTTATAAATATATATGTTTTTTTAATAATATAAATTTCCAAGATGGTAGCCATCAATCCGCCCAGCCCATCACTGGTGTGATGACTTTTGGTGTGTGGGATAAAAAGTCAATATTTCTTTTTAACTTTTCTGTTGTTCGCGTGTCATAGAGGAGACAACGCGCAAAGCCACATTGTCTTCGGTTAAAAAAAATATTTGAAAACGAAAAAGAAAAGCTTTAGTTTCATATCTAATTTATTCAAGTTTTAATTAACTTTTAATATTACGAACATACCGAAATTCTTTAGGTGAATCTCGCATGAACATGCGCGGCAAAATTAATGACTTTATTAATAAACATTGGTCTTATATTACACAAAATATTAATTTAGGGTCACGTATATAGTAAATTCCACGATGGGTGATCCTTAGGATAGTTCTCGCTTGGTCGCCAGAAGAAAGGTCAAGCGAGCCAGTGAAACAAAACGAACAATATTGTGTTTTGGTACGACGGAATGTTACATATGGTATCAAAGTTACTCTTGTGCCGCTTGAAATGGCGGGACAAACCTCATAAGGACTATGAGTCTCAAGTGGTGTTTGTAACTCCTTACGATGATCTCACATTGGTCATAGATAGAAAAGATGTTGGGTTCATAATTAAATCTTAGTCTTATATGACACAATCCGCTTTGGGGCCACAAACACGACAGATCACATGGTAAACTCATGTTTGGGTGTAAGCAATACCAGAGTGACTTCATGGGAAGTTCTCATCCGATCGTTACAAACAAAGATCGTGAAACACTAAAGCAAAAATGGATATTATTGTGTCGTGATAAAACGAGTTATTACATATATCAAATTGTCCATGAAGATGTGGTTACTTTGGCAAATCTTATCTTATATCTTATCTTTCTTATAACATTATTAAAAGAAAAGGACGATGACATCATCATCCTTTTCAAATTAAGAATAAGTGACTCATCTATAGTTAAGGAATTTTAAACTAATTGAGAGAGGGCTGGATGAAAATTATAAGAGAGTTTTATAAAACAGGTGAGGGGCTTTTAAGAAAATGTGAGAGAGTTTTATAAAAATTGTATATTAATGTAATTAATTATAGGTTGTTTATA
>JAUEJL010140419.1:0-10806 GCA_032274825.1 Drosophyllum lusitanicum | reverse complement strand
CCTTTTATTTATTATGCCACGTGTCAGATTATGGTTACCTCTTACACCTCTTACATAAAAACACCTCTTATTTGATCTCGTTCCTATAGGCATAAATGTAAATTTAGGGTTCCGAATAGAAATAAGAAAAGTACGAGGAATAACTCGAAACATTTTATTTAGAACTTCATGTATCAAGATCCAGCGACGGATCAAATTTTGTATTTGACCTCTGCAACTTTCCCTACCTTTGAGCTCAGTTAGCAGCAATGGCTTCCTTGCTCAAACGTTACACCGTTTCTAGCCTGCGTGCTCATCATCCTCAGGTATCGATATATATCTCTCTCTCTATATATGTGATTTTTCAGTCTTGATTCTGCTTATGAAAAAATTCTATTTATCCGATGCATTTGTTGATCCATTGACGTGTCTTTGCGATCGATTTTTTGATTTTGATTTAGGCTACGGAGGGTCTACCGTTACAACCTAGACGTCAGATTCATGTAGAACCTGGGGCTCGCGAGAAAGCTGTGAGTGCTTATTTGATTTCCTTCTGATGCTCATTTGTATCGATTGGTCGCGCCGTATATTGCATGCGTGGATAGGTTGAGAGCAGGGTATTGATGGTTAATATGTGGCTTAATACAATTTCATGTGGGTTTCGTTTTTGAACTCGATTTTTTGTGCCATCGAATAAGGAGCCCTAATTTAGTTCATGATTTCTCTAATTTTCTATTCGTTTACCAGGTTAAACTTGAAAGTCCCGTTCCACTCTTAAGTCTGTCTTACAGTTAACCCTTGGCTGTATATTGCTTTAAAATGTTATGCTTGTGAGCCATGCATCTTGATGTCTATATGAAGTTTCATGGGCTACAAACGTGGGACATAGGTTTTTAGGTCATGAGAAGACCACGAGGATTATGTCAATTTTTGTTCCTTATTTGTTGATGGAATGGAGTTGGGGCGAGTAATGGACTAATATAAAGAAATCAGAGAAAAGGGGGGGGGGGTTGGAATTATGCAGGCCCTATTTTCCTTCTATGTAAGGTTGTCAACACACAAGGTGATCAGGTATAATTAACATTAAACACGATGATGATGACCAACTTACATATAGAACTTCATGAGCTAATAGAAGTTTGCCATTACATTGATTATGTACCAACAAGTTGTAAGTTGGTGCAACACTTGAGTTAATAGAAGTTTAGAGGGTATGAGTCCTTAGTATGACCTTCATGCCTTGTGCATCTTATGTAATGGCAAGCTGCATATTGGGAGAGGCATCACAAGTTGCAGTATAGCAAAACTTTTCTTTCTTATATGGTTATTGTCATTCCGTACTGGTGACTATGATTATGAGGACTCCTTACCATTTCTTTTGGCAATTACAAGTCATGTAATCTCAAACTTGTTAGTTTCATAGTTCCATGACATTTATGTTTACCATCTATTGTGGTGTCTTATAAGGTTATTATCAAGGTTTACGTCTTTATTAGCATTATTGATCAAGATTTGTTTTCTTTTTTTTGAAATAGGTGTGGATGTTTTTAGCTTTTCCACTTCAAAATTTTTATATACCAACACATTATTATAGAAATGTGATAATCTTTTTTCTCCTAAGAATCTGCAACCTAAACAGTTCTTGTTGGTTCATGAAGCTCAAAAGGTGTCCATTTAACATGCAAAAGTGAAGTGTACTCCTACAGAATAGCATTTACCAAGATCTGGTTCTGTTAATTTCGTACTGGTTTATGTTATTATATTGAAAACCTCGTTACCTTGCAGCTTTTGTCTAAGGACCCAGCACTGGAGCGTTTCAAATCATATAGGAAAGGTGCCTCACGCATCAGAAGAGTTGGAGATTACCTCACCATTGCTGTGGTAGCTGGTATGTATTCTAATCCTAAATTGATAACAATGTGTTCATCTTGTATCAGATATCACTTAGCAAGACTACATAATTTTGAAGATTACTCTCTCTGTCTCTCTCTCTCTCTCAAAATGATCTTAGGAGTAGTTGAATGTCAAGCGAGGCAACTAACAGTATTACCCTTACAGTATACATAAATGCTCAAAATGCTATGCAGTCAGCTGAAAATGCAAACATTGAGCACTCTGGTGGGTTGGGTAGCAGATCAAAATGGGTTATTTTGGTACATACCTAAAGTTTAAACTGGTCGGGTCGGGTTGGCTAGGAACACTTTTTTCAAATAATCCACTGCTTTATTTTTTAGATACTTAGTGTCAAATATGATCACCAAACAAAATTTTAAGACACAATCATAATTTCGAATAGAATTATTTAGGAGGTGTTACACTTAAAAAGAAAATTACCCTTTGGGCTGTTTTTAATCTGTTTCCCTCTAAGCTATTTTCTTATTTTACCTATTTGACATGTTAGATATGAAACATAACCCAAATTGTCCCCTTCATAAGTAATCCGAATTCTGAAATTGGCCATTCTTGCCCCACACACTGACACACGTAACCTTGCCAAATTATGGAAGTTGGAGGGGAGCGTACAGCTAATTTTTTATTTTTAAAGTTAAATGCTCAATGCAATTATGCAAAGATGGGTAAGGTTAAGCTCATTGTAGCTAATTTATCTACAGTATTCATCTCAACTCTCCAGTTTGTGGGTTATGTTCCAGTTCTCCTCAAGTAGACGAGACACACATATCACATCTTCATTTCATCTCATACCAAGTGAATCGAGGAGTATGGTAGTGTATTAGTTTTGGGATAGTTCTGAAGATCTGTGAGTTTTTTGTTCTTTTACCTCAGACTATGTTTGCCTGACTATGAGTAGATTGGTAACATGTGCTTCCCTTGTGACTTTTTTGTTCTCTAGCCTTACATGGTATTATTTAGGTAAGTTCCAATAAAATGTCAAGTTTTTCTAGAGCAAAAAGTTATTTAGAATGACCTGCATGAGGTATTTGAAACAGTTCTGGAGATAAGGATGAAGTAGTTACATGTGGCTAAATCAGTTTGCTTATTATTGAAGCATATGAAAAATTGTCCTAAAATTTATTACGATGATTCGATGAATAAGATAACCATGCATATTATGTTGGTGAAACTTGTTGTGCCTGCTTGAAATCACACATCTTGTTCGAACTGTGTTCCAGGATGTTGTTATGAGATCTATGTCAGGGCTGTCACGCGAGAAGAAGCTCGAAAAGCTCTCAAATCTGAGTAGCTGCCTCATAAAGTGGTTGATGGTTCTTATTATGCAATAAAAAGATTGTCAATAATATTTTATTAGGCAGTGTTGTCAGTTTCTCAAGAAAAACAATCTTCCTTGTATGCATGATATGAGTGTTTTGAGATGGTGTCATGAATTGTCGAAACCCAACCATCAGGCATCGGCCTGATTAGTGAAAGCTTGTACTTGTTGGTTTTTCATTCTTATTTGCAGCCGGCTTCCGTTTGCAGCCATCAATCAATAAGGGTACATTCTCAAATCGCTACTGTGGTTAAATATCTTAACTCTGTTGCAAGTTAACAATCATTTCTAACAAAAAGGGATGCAAAAAAGCATTGTGGTTTGTAACAACTTATTAAAATGAACAATAAAATTAACTTTTGTAGTTGCCATCTTTTCTATATGACCTTTCTTTTCGAGGTGTTGAGATTTTTCTTTCCATTTAAACCAACATACTTTGAAGAATCCTTTTGCTCTAAATTGTTCATCAGTAAAGCAAGCAGCTGCCGGTTGGTTAAACTAATTCTTACTTTCGGAACGTGGTTGTACAGCCTTACAGGCTCTGGCTTGACACGGTTTAGGTTTGCATAAGCTTTCAAGCTCTTTATGTGCTTGCCTACTTTTTGTAGATAAATAAGGTATGTAAGATGTATCGGGTGGTTTAAACAGAAACTAGCATGAGAAACAACAGGGTAATTTTTGTAGAAGTTTTCTTTATAAACTAGGTAGAGCTTTTTAAAGTTTTTACATACCTCCTTAACAGCCCCACCACATCCAACCACTTGTGGATGCCGCTCCCCACCTCCACCACTCATCAAATCATAGCCACCCACCTCCGTTGAACAGACGTCTACCAATGTCAATTATGCATCTCTACCCACCACCGCAATTGACATTATTTAAATCAAGGGAGGAAAGCTCCCTCTCTCAAACATCTCATTTGTTTGAAGGAAGATTTTAAGGTTTAATTCTTTAAAATGTATTAAATTATATCCAAAATATTACTGTGTGTATCCATCTTTTAAAATTGTTTTTTAATGTAACCAATTTTTAAAAAAAAATATTATTATGTATATTCATCATGTTAATAAAGGGTTAATTGTGATTAGGATTATAATAATAATAATAATATATTATAATCTTCGTTTTCAACCTTATTAGTCATCTCATTTTTTAAGAACAAACCGAATGAAGCTACAGATTTGCAAATCCCAAATCCATCACCAACCCTACAAATTGTAAATCCCAAATCACAAGACTCTAAATTGATTTCATCAGTTGAAATGGGTTTTTTTGGTTCAATATCCAATAACTATCCAACATAACCCACATGAAATTGATAAAAAAACATGTAATGTATGGATAGATGTATGAACACATCAATGAACAGATGAAATAGACTAGGGCTCAAAATGAAATCGATTTCGGATGTATGAACACATCGATGAACTTGTATGAACTTTTTCAGATCTGAATACCGAGGAACTTGCATAGAACCCAAATCACATAATTGATTTCGATGAACTTGCTAGGTGTTCGTTTGATTCATCGTCTCCTCTAATCACATTACTGATTTGACTTGGTTAGGGTTCCCAAATCACAGGTTCATATAATGCGATTTCTAGGTTTCTTGAACATCTGTGTGATATGTAAATATGAACAGATCTGGGTTTCCTTGTTTACGATTCATCGATTGTCATTAATTTAAGGTGAGTTTGTATATGGTTTTAGATTTGTTTATCGATTTGTATGTGTGCGTGTTTGCAATTAGCCCAAAATCGTATATGGTTTCAGATTTCTTCCAGATTTTTGTGATTTTAATTTGAATATGTATTTGATTTTGATTGATCATAAAAAATCTTAGCTCTTGCATTTCTAATTTTTGATTTTCGGTGTTTGATTCAAATCTAAGATCCATCATCTTCTTCTTCTTGAGAAACATAAACATGAACACGATGAAGAAGAAGCGGAAACGATTTTAGGTGTTTGATTTAGATCTAAGATTCATCATCATCATCGTCATCATGTTGTTGTTCTTCTTCATCTTCGTAATAATAAAACAACAATAATACTAATAATTTTTGTATAAAAATAAATCAAACATGAAGATTTTACATGCAACCTTCTCAAAAGGTTACACAATACATACACTAACACATTTTTGAATGTTTGATAAATTAGAAAACAATTTTGAAAGTTTGATAAATTAGAAAACAATTTTGAAAGGTAGATACACCTAATAATATTTTAGGTATAATTTAATAAATTTTAAAGAAACAGATGAAATTAGGTTATTCCCCTCTCAACCTCTACTTTTCCTTTCAAATCTCTTTATATTTTTCGTAAAAAAGAAACTCGTTTTTAGCTTTTTTTCAGTTATTCTGAATAAGTAAATATATCAATAGTTAAAGTGTCTAAAAAGTTAAGAAATTGTTAACAAGTAAAAACTTGTATAGCATTGTATCGGTTTCTTCAAATCCTGGATTTGATTTATGAACTTGTATTTCCGAATGTTTGTGCCTTTACGGTTTTAATCTGTTCCATAAACATTTTGACGTGTGCATACTGATTTTTTTTCTTCTGATCATGATGTTCACGCATGTGGTCTATTGAGGAGTTAAACCATGCTTCGAAGATGTTTGATGAAATGCCTAGTTGAGAAACGATCACCTGGACCAGTTTTGTCAAGGGTAATGGTTGCTCCTGCAAAAGATTGCTTCTTGCAACTAACCATCTAGAAGCTTGCACATATGAAGTTCTTATTTAGCGTAAAATGCATGCAACTTCGAGGTTCAAAGTTGAATTCGTTAAGCAAAATTTCAGGTTTACAACCTTTCATTCGTTTTGTTCATCAAGAATCAATATTCCCACCAAGCCAAATAAAAAATCACTCAGTCAGCTGCTAAATCAGCGACCACCGTTGTTGCAACTCAAGCAAGCACACGCTCAAATAATCAAACAAAAACTTTCATCATATTCCATTCTAGTCGACTCTTTAATCCATTGCTATCTATCAACTAATAGCCTCAACTTTGCAAGGACGCTAATTGATAACTACCCTGATTACCCCCCTTCGATTTTGCTATGGAATCTAGTGATCAGATCTTATTCAAAACAGGCAAATTCTCTGGAACCCATTAATCTATTTTGCCGATTGAATGCATTACAAGGTGGTCCTGTGGTTGTCCCGGACAAGTTCACATTCACTTTCTTGATCACATCGTGCACTCACCAAAACTCGGAAGTATATGGCGTGATTATGCATGGGATAGTCATAAGAAATGGGTACATAAGTAATCTGTATGTCAGTAATTCTGTGATGAATTTCTATGCTGTCTTCCGCAGACTAGAGGATGCCTGCAAGGTATTTGATGAAATGTCCAAAAGAGATGTCTTTTCATGGACCACTCTGCTAGGTGGGCATGTCAAGCAGGGAGAAATGGCAAGAGCCTCTGAAATTTTTGCTATAATGCCAGTGCGTAATATAGTATCCTGGGCTGTTATGATTTCAGGATTTCTTGATAGTTGCAAGTACATTGATGCTCTTGTTTACTTCCATGACATGCTAAGCGAATCACATGATTCTTTAAAGCCCAATGAGGCTGTTCTTGTTTGTGCATTATCTGGTTGTGCTAACCTTGGGGCTTTAGATCAAGGAAAGTCGATTCATGCATACGTAAACAAGTATGATTTCACCAGAAGGTCTAACATCTTGACTGCACTTATTGATATGTACTCAAAATGTGGGGCAATAGACGGTGCATATCAAGTTTTTCACATGATTTGTCAACCAGACGTTTGCAACTACACAAGCATGATCTCAGGGCTCTCGGTTCATGGACTGGGTCACAACGCCCTTCAAGTTTTCCACCAAATGTTAGCTAAAAGCGTCACTCCTAATGAGGTAACGCTTATTGCTGTACTAAAAGGATGTAGCCATTCGGGTCTGGTAGAAGAGGGTTCTTCAATTTTTCACAAAATGAAATGCTTGTGGAGTATTTCACCCAATATGGAACACTATGGGTGCTTTGTTGATTTACTTGGCCGTGCTGGCTTCTTGAAAATGGCCTTGATGATTGCATTAAAGATACCTTTCAACGCCGATGTGGTAATATGGAGGGCATTGCTAAGTGCTTGCAGAATTTACAAGGACGCGAGTCTTGCAGATAAGATTATTGTGTACATCGGGCAAGGGTTTTATAGTCATTTTAATGGAAGTGGAGTGCTTCTTTCAAACTTATATGCTTCTTTAAGCAAATGGGAAAGAGTTGGTGAGGTACGAAAAGTAATGAGCCTAGTAAAGAACGAATCAAGACCAGAATTGGAATTGGAAGCGAAATCAGAATCAAAATCAAACATTGGATGTAGTTGGATTGAGGTCAATGGTGTTGTTCATGAGTTTCGTGTCGATGATCAGTTGCACCCGCAGGTTGAGAAGCTAAACAAATTATTGAAAACGCTGATCGTCGAGACGAGCATGCCATTTTAGGTAGTGTTTGGGATTGCTTGTTTAAACAGCTTATGTTTCTGCTTATAAACATAAGCAGATGATAATTTTATTACTGAAGACAGGTGAGCTTGTGATTATGAATCTATCAAGAGTAATTAGTTGAGATAAGTAATTCCTTAAAAACAACCTTTTAACCTTATTTGTACTTTGAAGAAGTTGAGCTTTATATATATATATTTGTCCTCTGTTACGAAGAAAGTTGATAAGATTTGTTGTTTATTGTTTTTTTGGTTGTGTGGGTCTTTGAACATGCTTATACGCAGGAAGCATGCTATTGGTGTAACACAATTTCCATTATTATCTTCTCCATAAAGGCAACACCACTTGATTACTTTCTTCACAGACTCCCCCTGTCCCTCTTTGCTTTGCATTTTAAGATAAAACTTGATCTCCTTTTTCAACATCATTTATATTTGAATTTTTTATTTCTTTTTGCTAAAATCAAATTGTTCTTTGCAAAATAAAATAAAATAATAATAATAATAAAAAAAAGAAGCAAGTATATACATACCTTTGGGAGAATAATGTCTTTACCCTCTCAAACTTTTTCTTTATCGTTTTCACACATTGATTTTCTTGTCATGTCATTCATACAAGTTTACTTCGTAGTTATTCTTCTTTTTTCTTACCACATTAAACAAAGAAATCCGTATTTGTTCTTTTCTCACTAGGACCATTCTTATGGGATCACTCGGGAAACAAGAGAAATGAAGCTCTTCTTTGTTAAAGCTAAACAAAATAGAAAAGAAGATACATTCTTAAAAAAACAGCCGCTTTTGCTTAAAGCAATTAAATCGACTTTCAAAACATGTATAGCTGGTGTTACTCTTATCAATCATACAACTATCCAAGTAATATAGATTTCCTTTTAAATGTTCAATTCTCTTTCTTTTCCTAGACTCAAGAACACAACATAAGAGTTGAAAGAGAAGTGATCAATTTCTACCAAGTTCTCCTATATTTTATATTTTTCTCAAAATCTTTAATTATCTCTTCAAACGAAACTCAAAAATACCGTTTTTCAATTGCTTTTGCGAGATCACAGTTTGATGGCTATCGCCGATCGAAGACACGCACGCCTCCTGCAATTGGTTTTAATAAAAGAAATTAATGTAGCAAAGTGTAGCTACGCAAAAAGGGATGATCGATCGAGTAATACTATTTAGCCTCCCCTCTTGTATATCCATACGTTAAATTACCCGTAAACAATTTTCAATTTAGTTTTTTAACTTACAAATATCACATCTAAATCAAAAGAGTTATTTAGATGATGTGGGGTACCAATAGAATCACCTTTTGACAGGGCATGCGTATATATATGAATGATGATTATGAGTCCAAAGATAGATAAATAGAATATTTATGATTACAACGTTGGAATAATGTTATAATTGCCTGCCTCGACCTCATCATCAAATATTCTTCTTTGAACACACCATATATATATATATATATATATATATATATATATATATACACTCAGGCCAAGGTAAAGCAGTTCTTTAATTAATTAATTAAACCGACCCGGCCCATTAAAATTTCAAATTAATTAATCGACAATGAAAATCACGAGTTGAAGTACAACTGAATCATCATCAAGTATACTATATATAACGGTCAAAACCATGTACGTAACAATGAAAACGCACCTAATTAATTATACCGCTGAACCAAAGAAAACTTAGATAATTATAAATAATAAAAATTAACCACGTTGTTTTTATGTTCAACTGATTTTCCTATATATCGACTTTATTTAATTTTTATTATTTTTTCATTGCACAAATAAATTGACAAGCTAGTTTAAACAGATTACAACATAACATTAATTATTTATTACCGGTAAAATAACACAAGAAAGTTATAATTACAAAAGTTGAGATTGAGAGGATTGCATTGCATGTAGTCAATCTGTTCTGTTCAACGGGAAAGAAAGCATTTCTTGAAACACAACAAAATCATTATAAAATCTTAAAAAGCAAAATCTTCATCTTTCAAGAAATTGCATCATTCATCATGCCCCTAAAAATGCAATCTACATCTTCCCACAAAATTTCTACAAAAAAAAAAAAGAAAAGAAAAAGAAAGGTTCGATATGAACAGAAAGAACTAGCTAGCTAGTTATGCTGGGTTGTTGCCTCGGAGATACTGTTTAATGATGGATGCCATCCTCTTGATTTGCCGCCCAAGGATTTAGAATTCGCCGTCCCCTGCCGTTGTTTATCTGCTCTCCTCGTCTGCATATTAATTACCCAGATATGATTCTGTCAGATATTTTAAAGCAAGAAATTAATAAACGAAATCACAACCAATTAAGGAACTGAAATTGGTTCAAACCTGATTGTGGGTTTTCCCCAGTTGATTAGATCTAATTATGGCTGCCGATTCACACTTCGAGTATGATTCACTCTTTCTGGCAGACTCCGGTTGCTGTAAACTCTTATAATAATTATCCAATTTCCCGTTCTTCTTTGACTTTAATCCTTTCATCACCTCTGCAAATTAAACCGAAAAATATTTAATCGACTAACTAAGAAGTTATGGTATCCAGAAATTAATTGAATAAAAATGAAGCAAATTAACCTTGTGAGGTGATGAGTCGGTAAGCATGGCCTAGAGCAAGATTATCGGTGGGACGGAGAAGTTTGATGCGAGTAACACGAAGAGGCTGATTATTGGTGTTTGTAGGGTGGGTGTTGGGAGGTGGATGGTGATGATGATGGTGGGAGGAGGAGGAGGAGGAGGATGATGAGGAAGGTGGGGAAGAGTAAAATGTGGTAGTTAGGAGGAGAGCGACGTAGTGACCAGGGTGGAGTTTCATGATCTCGGCGGCGGAGATGGGTGAATAGAACCTTTCGGCTCGGCCATTTTGGGTCTGTAAGACGAGACTTGCATTATCGACTGCCTGGCAGTTACCCATGTCCAGTGATCGGAGATTAAGATGGATATATAGGTAAAGGAATTAAGGGACGTTATACACCACACCAGTCTCTTTATATATACCAGTCACTACCACCTTCTATCTCTAATATTCATTCTAATACCCCTCTATCTCCCTCCGGGCCTCCCCCCCCTCTCTCTCTCTCTATATATATATATATATATGTGT
>JAUEJL010140408.1:0-10807 GCA_032274825.1 Drosophyllum lusitanicum | reverse complement strand
CATACAAAAACTTGGTGAACCCTACTTATATACACTATGCATCATGGTGACCCCACCAAGTGTTTGTGTGTACATTATGTAGCTAATTAGCTACATGATGGTGTAGCTAAGTTATTTCATATATATATAGGAGAGTTCAAATGAGAACGGTTTTTCATACGCGAACTGTGACAACCAATCTTAGTCCTTGATTAAAATTAATCAATGTTTAAGAACTTTTGGCGGCTTATTAATGCCTAATTAATGAAGCATTAATGATGGTTATTTTAGAAAAATCAAGTTTTGTAAATTAATGACGGCTTAGTCGGATGTAATTCACGGTTGGGTAAATGTATAAATGACCAAAATACCCCTATTAATGAGTCATTAATGATGTTACAATTAGTTCTTGCAGTTCTCGTACGAAAAACAGTTCTCGATTGAACTTATATATAGTGAAAAGATCATTTGAGAACCGTTTTTATTACGAGTACCATTTGTAACCATCACTAACTTTGCGAACCATCACAACCTTTGAGATGTAAACTAAGACTAGATAACACATACTTAACACTCCCCTTAAGCTAGACCAAGCTTATCTTTCATCTTTTTAAAATCACGAGCACGTAGAGCTTTGGTAAAAATGTCTACAAACTTCATTGATAACTTGTTTTACAAAACATAACTTTAACTTCCCTGGCCAAGGCTTACCAATTCCTTTATGCAATATTGGTACTTAATTGATAAGTATATTCTTGCTATTCCGATGATACACCGGGTTCTTGCTTAAAGCTATTGCTGATTTATTATTGCAATATATAATAATTGTTGGTTTATTTTGATCGAACATGTTTGGGTTCGTCTAAGTTTCCCCATGTATCCACATGATATATATCTTGACAACGAACAAGAGTAGTACACATGTATTCTGCCTCAACCGAGGACAGAGCAATAACCTTTTATTTTTTTAAACTACCATGATATTTCCCTCGATCTATTAAAGATATACCATAACTGTTGTCTCCAAAGGCACTGTTACTACTATACTCAATGTTAGAATTAACTTGTTCTCCGTCCTGATGCAAGATTTTGGCATGACTCTGTGAAAGGTAAAAATGAAGAATCTTCTGGTTTAGTAGGGTTGCATGGTGGCGTTAGAAGGAGAAGATAAACTTTGGGGGATATAAGGGAGGATGTGAATAGAGATGTTATGACAAAAGCACATAGTGCGATTTTGTTATCTTTGACTGATGACGTTTTATGGGGAAAGTTGTGTGGAAAGTATTAGAAGAATACTCTCACGGACGGACTTTATTAGAAGCAATGTCCGTATACTTTTAGGATTTCAAAAGGTACCCATTAAAAAGATCTTCAGGACAATTTTAATCGTATTACCTTGATTTAAAAGCCGTAGATCTTAAGATTGATAATGAAGATCTTGCCCTGGTTTTGGTGCGTTCACTGCCGAACTCGTATGAGAATTTTGTTGATACCATGTTGTATGGTAGAACAACAATTTTTGTTAGTGAAGTGAAGGATGCCTTATTGTTAAAGGAATTTAAGCGTATGGTTTTTGATAATGAGAGAGAGTACGGTTTAACTTTGTATGTGGGTAGATGAAGAATGTAGGTGTGTTCAATATTGGGGTCATACCCATTTAAACCGAAAACCGAACCGATTAAAAACCGAAAAAACCAAACCGAATTCGATTACGGTTTTCGGTTCGGCTCATAAACCGAAACTGATTATGGTAATTGGTCTTTGATTTGGTTATGGTTTTGAAAATTAGTAAACCAGATAAACTGAAAAAACCGAATTACATATAAATAATTTTTTTATATTTTTATTACTATCCTATATTCATATATGTTCATATATTTATGTATACCATGCAAGAATCTGAAATAACTTTGTTCGTACACTCATTAATCTTTGTGGTTAAAACTATGATCATATAATCAAAATAACCATATCAACTTGTTTTCAAGAAGCATGGAAACTTAAAAGTCAATTTGCATAATCATTTAATTATCAATAGTTTATAGGATGAGAGTGAGATCGATGAGACAACCTACCACACAAGTGAAAAATATAATATATCGGTTTTCATTCTTGATAAGTTGATATGTATAATCTTGTAAATAGCAAATTATTAATGAACAAATTACAATAGTTGATTATGTAAAATGATAAAATGAATTATTATAAGTTTTTCCCAAAAACAAACAGTTAATAATCTCTATTTAGATGTGGTATTCAAATTTAGATTTAAAACTTCTTAACAAATAAACACATATGTTTTTTAAATTAGGAATATGTTCTTTGGTTTATTGTACCAAAAGTTTTAAAAATCAAGTCAAATCTGCCATTAAATTTTATTCGGTTAAAACCGAAAACCTAACCGAATTCATAAACAAATTTTGGTTCGGTTACTGTTTTACCTAAAAAATTCAAAAACTGAATAAACCGAACCGAACAAACTGAAAAACCCGGAAACCGAACCGTTGAACACCTCTAGAAGAATGCATGACAGAAAGGGTGGGATTGGTGGGTTACGTTTTAAATGAAAATCCACAACAAAGGTAAAAATTTATCACAGTAAAGAGAAGGTCACATCAAGATAGATTGTGCTCAACGGAAGGGAATGCTAGTATGGTTCAGGATGATGGAAACATTGGTGATGCTCTAACCATATGTACGCATAGTCCTGCAGATACTTGAATCTTTGACATGGGTGCATCTCATCACATGATGTTTTCACGTGATTTGTTTATTTCTTTTAAGGAATGGCACGGTAAGGTGAAGTTGGGTGGTGATGAGATTCTGGGTATCATGGGTTGTGGTACGGTGCAAATAAAGATGCATGATGGAATGGTCAAACAGTTTGATTGCTGGTATTTTCCTGATCTCAGAAGAAGCTTATTTCCCTTGGTACTTTGGCCAATAATTGTTTTGCATATTCTGGTAAAGGTGATGGACTGATCGTTTCTAAGGATGCTATGGTGATAATGAAAGGCAGGCTAAACGTGGTTTTTATGTTCTGAAAGGTAGTTCTGTGAAGGTAACGATGACTGTACTATCCTTGGAGCAGCAAGATGACCAGACGAAATCAAGGCATCGCAGATGGCGTTTGTCGTAAGTTAAATCGCATGATGGGTGATTGGATGTTCCGAATTCATGACATGTATGTACAAGGAGGTAGTCCCTTTGGGGAGGTTGACACGAAGAAGATGGTTCTTTGAAAATCTCATAATGATTGAAGAGAATTCAAGTCAATAGATAGATTGTTAGATGTGATTTAAAATTAGAAAATGAATGGAACTTGAATCTAATTAAATGGAAACTCAAAGTTAAATGATGTTTGTCGGGTTTAGGCAATTTGATGAATAAAAGAGTGCATGGAGTGTGACATTTATTCTCGGCATGGTGCTGTATGGATCTACAAAGGGTACCCAACATGTGATTTTAGAGCACGAGGTGGAGTATTTTTGCTATAAATCCAGTAGCTTTTGTTCGTGTGTTTTGTATACGGGCTTAGCCCATTTGCATTTGCATTAGGGGAATTTAGATTTCTTTATAAATATTAGGGTTTCATTTAACTCACTTTTAGGTGACATTGTAAACACTTTAAGTTAAATAAAAGGAGTCTATGTTTTGTTTATGGACATAGGTCGTTATCCTAACGACTAAATAGGAGTGGAGCCAAGATTTTACTATAAGGGGGTCTTACTTTATGATAATGTAATAATGATACATTTCCATTTATTATTCGTAAGATAAATAAATAATGAAAGTTGGTTGAAATACAAAATCTTGCATATTCAAATATTGCTTAAGTTTTACCAAAACCAATCTAAAAACTTTCTAATAACAAGAAAAATCGATTTTATAATAAATAACTTACAAACATAAATACACTATCACAAGTTCACAACTCAAATGAAGCGCCGGCATAACTAGTTTCTACAATTTTATAATAAAACAGACTTTACATTTACTCAAATGAAACTCTGCAAATGCATATATGATAAAGGAAACCTCAACCTTATTTGGAAATCTCGATCAATTGAATGATTTTTTGGCGCAACCAACATACACGAAAATATTTATAGCACTGCCTCAAGCTTTTGGCTTGTATACTACGTTTATTACCCTAAGGGGGGACTTGCTTGCAAGTACTTGAACTTGAGCTAGTTGTAACATTAAAATTGGCTAATTCGGGGGGGGGGGGGGGGTGGAGCACCATTCAAACCCCCTCTATCTCCGCCCATACGACCAAACAACATAAATTCTTAGTTTGTGTCTATTTTGTGTTATCCATATTCTTTTCACATGTTTTTTTAGATCCTTACAAGTGAAGTATTCGATCCTAACATTATAGTAGATATATGTTGGTTATAACATGTCTTCGAATTAGAGTAGGAATTCCACGTGGCAACATTTTAGCCCTTTTTATTTTTGTTTTCCCGCCTAGACTCTTCCATCAATTGATACTTCAGATTCGGTTTTATTTTTTAGTTCCTAGCATAAAACTCTTTCCAAAATTCACAAAATCCATGTGATTAGGGTTTTCACGGTAAACTTTTTCCCAAATTCACACATTACAGTTTTCAGCGTTCTTCCCTTACAATGAGCTCAAACAAATAAGGTTTATAAATGTAGATGGATTCATTGATATAAAAGAGGAAATCTTGAGGTTTTTCAACATATATTGATCGACCCTTGAAGCATTTGAAGAACTTCCATTGTCGCATGATTGATTTAGGGCTATGAATAATTTAGTATCATTGGCGTGTTTGAAATACAAAATCAATCGACAGCTTTCTTATCAATCGTAGGTAAAAGAGTCTGTGTTTCAATATAGAACATTTTGATTTCAATTTTAGTGGATCGAATTATGATTTCCGACATTTCATTAGTCATGTTTTTATTCGATCTCTAAGTACAATTTTTCCTACTCTACGAGTTGTACTGTGTTGTGGTTTTAATTGTGGCTTCTCATTGGATCTACTGTGTTTAGGAAAATTAACACGCATATTTTTTTTGTGGGATTTAGTTAGCGATTTACTGGAGGTGTGAATCTAATATACAAAATGCACTACAAAATTAACATCCTGAATTTTTCATCATGTTCTTGTATATGTTCATTGGCTTAATTACATTTAAGCAAAATTGGTTAATGAATCATTGTCAATCAATGCTCATACTTGTTGAACATTTACGGGACATAGTGCATACCAACCGTTTGACAAAATGCCTAACACTGAGAAACTAAAAAGGAGCACATAGAAACTAAAGGCAAAAACGAAAGGAAGAAGCTTCTAGAAATGTAGGAGTTCTTACATGATTTGGCGGTAGACACAACATATATGCAATCCATAAGGCATGGATGCCTACTAGTAGAATTTCCTATCCTTTTGTGAGTTTCTCCTCAACTCTGCCCTCTTTTTTAGTTAACATTTGTTTAGAATTTAGTTAGAAGTAACGTTTGTGGTAGCTTGCTTTAGTGAAATTGATTCTCCACCATATCAAATGGATGGTAAGCTAATCACCATCTTAACTTTAATCAATATTGTTGTGGTATTCAGTTAGATCTTCACTACTCTACTGATAACATGATTCTGAAATCTGGCCACTGCATTGATTAAGTTATTGTGTGAAGGGGTCATTAATTTTCATAATAAGGAAATGATTAATTAAGATGTATATCACAAATTTTTGTTCCGTTTTCTTTGATGTATAATACTTAGGTTTATTGTTTGATCTTTTAATCTATAATCTATGTGAGTTACAGTTTTGATTTTAGTTTTTAATAATAATCTCTTATACTTTAATGAACAGGTTGGTTACTATTTTGCACCAATCGGCAAGGTTAAATTGCCATCTGGATGATGTTGTATATGAGTTTGAAGGATCTTTGGATACCAAACAACTCTTTTTACCATACTGTTGAGGATGATGTTTGCCAATTTTTATATCACAATTCGATTTACTTGAATAGATATGAACTAATAAGTAAGTTACATAATATAGCAATTAGAAAATAGGAATTTAGGATTTCATAACACCATAACTTTGGTTGTAATAACTGATTAAGTACATGCAAACAGCTATTTAAGAGTTTTTCCTTGCCAATCCTAGCTTTCATGATCATGCATCATTTAAGTATTTTAATTCTTTTGTTTAATGTTAGATATCTTATTACTTGTCTTTGTTTGCGCACGCTATTGCATTTTTTTTACCAACCATGCATTCTATGAAACCGTAATTAAGCATGATGGAAATATTTTTACTATGCATTTTAATTTTGTTTGCTTACATGGTTGCATTCTATGAAACAGTAATTAAGCATGATTGAAAATATTTTTACTGTACATTTTAACGTTTATCTTTTTTTTAAAAGAAACCTCGTGTGATACACGGGTCTCTAACCTAGTAAACATATATAGTGTGATACACGAGTCTCTAACCTAGTAAACATATATAGTAGCTAGAAATTAAACGGGATAGAGAGAATCTAAAAGTTGAATAATAGGTCGACGTACGGCCTTAATTGTATTACATCCTAATCAATCAATATATGTTAATAGTAACCTAGCCTAGGTAGGTTCGACAGAACCTTAACTTTCCAGCCTAGATTACATATACGTCGACGGCGTAAATTAATATATTAATAATCAACGATCGATCGATCGATCGAAAAAGCTAGAAAGAAAGAAAGTAAAAGGCAAAAGGATGGAACACTAATTAATCCAAACGATATTAGAACCAAATAAATAAAGATACGTGGGGTGTACTTCTATAATTTAATTTTATGTGTCTCACTACACAACACAAACATAAAAGTTACTTGGTCTTATAGAGACACAACATGGAGAATCAGCAACAACTCATGCATGATCGATCTATGCACCCACCACACCACCATTTTACACTAATTCTTGCTTAATTTACATTTCTGCAACAACGTAACGTACGTACCTTCATTTGTCTCATGCATAATCAATTTCAACATCTTGATCGATCATACTAGCTACTTCGTTCTGCATGTAAGAATTTGATCAATTCCCGAACAAAATGTTATATAAATTCGATCACAGCGCGATATTAACAAGATAAAAACTTAATTCGACATTAATCCGTAACCAAATCAAAAGCTAGGTAGATCATGATACAAACAAAGAAAGCCATGCTAACAAGTTAAACGCATGTAGCACAACTAAAAAAGAACCGAACCCTATAGCCCGAATTCGAAAAGGAAATATATATGATCATACAAGAGTAAAAAAACCGACTTTAATTATTCGGGTCGAAAAAAGAATATACTAAGTTCTTGACCAATATTACCATCTGGGTCGATCAAATGGAAGGTTTCAGAACGGTTGATCATCGACGACTTACCACTAACCCTATTAAAGTTTCCCCTTAAGTACATTATATCATCTTCTCGTTTAACCTCTTTCGCCAGCTTTAGAATCCCTGCACCAACATGCACACTTTCCATTTGTTTTAAAACCTTGATATCGGTTAAAGATGGCTTTCTCTTGAATGCGAACCCGAGCTTTTTTCCATTGCAATACATGGTCCATAAAGGCATGGCGAGTAAAGATCTATGATCACCGCTTGATTCGTGTTCATGATTCGAGCACTCTAGCGCGATTCTTAGATTGCCATTTTTCATCTCACGAGCAAGAAACGCGGTTGAGATGGTTAGTTCAAGGAGGAGAATTGGGGTTTGTGATTTAGGGTCTGTTTGGACACAAAAGTTGACTTTTCCTGTACGTGAGCCAAAGATGGTGCCGGTGATGTTATTGGCGGTGGTCGGAAAGACTAGTGAAGAGGATTTGGTACGACGGTGGTAAGGGTGGTGTTGGTCATCGTCTTGAAATGGTTTTTCGACAAGGGTGCATGTGCATGCTTGGATTAGTAGTTCCAAGATTGAACGGAGAAGCCGCCATGAACGGACCTGTTTATGACATTCTACGTTGGTGAAGTTGGCTGGCGGAGCTACCATGGGATAGGCCATTCCGGTGAGAAAATTGGCCGGCCGCCTTTTGGTGAGAGATATAGAAGAAGCTCTGGTTTGAGGTTATGGAAGGTGTACGTCGGGTATATATAGTGAATCTAGCTTGGCAGGTAATTAACAACCCAAAGAAATAGTATCTTATTAATTAAAATAAAATAAAATCCTTTTTAATGTCCATATATTATATTTAGGAGGTAAATTGATATATGAGTTTTGTTCAATAAAGTCTATTTAAAAAACATAGTCCTGAAATTTTAGTATTCAATCACAGGTGATTCAGTATACAATCACATGTGATTTGTAAAAGCATCACATATTTTAAAATGTCACTCCACACAAAATTTTAAAATCTAATCTGGACCATTGATGACATTGATCCAAAGGCTAAAATTAGTCCCTTAGAAATATGAATTAATTATGGACTATAATGAACATTCTTTATTGATATATATAGGAAACCGTCCGAACCGGCCAAAAACATGATAACTGTTTTAAAATTTTAATATTCATATTTTTATAGTAATAATATCAATTTTATTTATTCCTTATAATAATTTTAAATTGTTAACTTACCATTTGTTTCTTAGATCCAACAACCTGACCCAAATAGGATTAATTAAAAAATAGTTTTCAGTTATGAAATATACGTATATATTTTTATTTAAACAACAAAGACAGACACGTGCACATTCACTCTACACCTTTGTTACTGAAAAACTTTAACCCAAATATACATAAGAGTTAATTGTTCCTTTAACTATCTCATTTTTTTCTTGTTCCTTTAACTTCAAAAGTGATTAAGATGGGCTTTAAACATTTACTTTTCGGTCTGAATGGTCTTTTCGTTAGTTGACCGTTAGTCAACTCTGTTACGTCGGGGGTAAACGACAACTTTACCCTTATTTTTTTAATTTTTTTCATTAAAACTTAAATATAAATATTTATTAATGCCCCTATCTATTTTTTTTATTAAAACTCTCCCAATACAATTGATTCATCCTCTGTCTCTATGCAACCTCTCTTTTCCCTATTCACATCCCACAAATCAAGCCACCCCTGTCGCCTCCATCTCCACCGTCACCATCGCCCTAATCTCCATCGTTGCCGACTTCACAAACTGTCAAGCTTCACGTCTATGTCCGGTGAACAGATAGTCAAGTTTTGTTTACGACAGAAAATTAAATCCCAACGTCACCCTCTCCTGTCGCCCTCATATTCACCAAGAACCGTCACCCAACGCCGCCTCTGCTGTAACTTAGTTCATGACTTTAGCTACGACACGAACACACCGCCGCCGCCGCCTCGTCTCCCTCTCTTTCTCGCTGTGAAAGCACTGCCATCGCTCTCTCTCTCTCTCTCTCGGTGAAACCGCCAACCGCCGCTGCTAGTCTTCGAACACATCTAGAGTTTTTACATGATTTGGGAATAGATCTAGGGTTTTCACATTATTTGGGTACAGATATAGGGCTTTCGTTGTAGAATGGCGTTGATGGTGGGTTTTCAGTGGTGGTGGCTAGGGTTTTCTATGGTGTTGGTAGATGGAGAAGTAGCGGCGGTGGAGTTGGGTTTTCTACGATGGCGGAGTGTGAGAGAGAGAAATAGATGACGATGGCGGTGGTGGTTGTGCTCAAGGGTGGTGGGGGCGGTGGTGGGGAGGCTGACAGGGAGAGAGTGTTTGTGTGTGTATATGGGGAGAGAGATAATATATAACTTAAAATAATATTTAAATATTTTGTTTAATCAATAAAAAATAGAAAAATGATAAAAGGACCAAAGTATACCTGATTTAACAGAGCTGACTAACGGTCAACTAATAAAAGGATCATTCAGACCGAAAAGTTGATGTTTAAGACCTATTTTGGTCACTTTTGAAGTTAAAGGACCAAATCGAAAGAAATAACAAAGTTAAAGGACGAATTTAACAATTAACTCTATATATAATCCATGGGTTATAAGTTCTTTTCTAAAAGATTGACAAGATATTGTTTGTTTTTTGGAAGTCTCATCCCTAATCCTAACATAAAGATCAAGTACAGATTCGAACAAGACCAAATCTAAAATCAAAATCCTAAATGAATCATGTGTTCTTAGACACAAATTTGAATTTAACTTTCAAATCGAGTTACTAAATATTATGTGAGGTAATCGAACCTTAAACAAGCCAACAATATCGAAATCAGACCTTTGAAGTTGCAAGTTAGTTTGTAAGAAGTTACTGAACCGAAATCGAAATCGAAGCTAGTAGAAACCGTAACATCTAAAGTCGCACGTCATCGATGGTGGTATGGAAATATAGCAGTATAGAATACCCAATCGAAATTAAATTTGTTCTTGTTCCTGGGCATCGTTATCAAGTGGGGGAGGGTGAAAGGGGCGTCAGAATCTTGGCTGGAAAAGGCAAAAAAAAAAATCATTTTATTTAAAAACAATTAACACACACCATATATACGACTTCAAAGTAACAAACTACAAGCAAAAGAACCACGACGTACGTACAACATTCTAATTGAAGAAAATAATAGGGACTTTTGTTGGTCTGTGTGGTAATAACAATATATAATCTTTAAACATAAAAGTCTAAATTAAACATATGTAAAAAGAGTTAATTTATAATATAACTAAAACAGGGTCGTCTCAAACATTTTTAGGATCCGGGGCAAAACAAAAAACTGGGCCCCTTAAATTGCTAAAATTTACACACAAAAAATTATAATATATAAAAACGTTGAATAAGAAACTTACAATTGGTTAGGTTTTCAAATTCTTTATAAATCTATTCATTCACTCTCTTTGAGATCGTTT
>JAUEJL010140397.1:0-10809 GCA_032274825.1 Drosophyllum lusitanicum | reverse complement strand
GCTGCGTATTCAAAAGAAACCAGAGTTAATGTTTTTAAAAAGAAAAATTTGGTTCTCGAAATCGGGGTGTTACATATCATCAATAAAAACAATCACTGATTTATCCAACATGGGTCAACACACCCCGTTCATCAAATCCATGAACAGTGCTGGTGCATTCGTTAATCCAAATGGCATAACCATGAACTCGCAATGACCATATCAGGTCCGAAAGGCGGTCTTAGGAATGTCCTCCTCTTTAACTTTTAATTGGTGATATCCCGACCGTAAATGAACCTTAGAAAACCATGCTACACCTAGAAATTGGTCAAATAAATCGTCAATTCTTGGTAAGGGATATTAGTTTTTCATTGTCAATTTATTCAATTCCCGGCATTCAATGCACATTCCGAAGGCCTGTATTTCTTTTTCACGAATAACACTGGATCTCCCCATGGCGAGCTACTAGGTCGTATGAAACCTTTGTCTAAGAGTTCTTGTAATTGCTTCATCATTTCCTTCATTTCAGGTGGTGCAAGACGCTTCGGGGATCAAATCAATTTGAAATTCTATTGACCTATCGGGTGGAATTCCTAGCAATTCTTCGGGGAAACACATTGGGAAATTCACGGACCACTAGAACATCCATGGGTTTTATCTGTCTTTTCTCCATCTCTGTGTCTATCACATGAATAAGAAACATTGCATACCTGCGATGGATATACCTTTGAGCTTTAAGCATCAAACAGATTGATGATTCTCCCTTTTTTCGATCTCCAAAGATAGAGAGTTCTCCCCCACTTGGGGTTCGAACTCGGATCTACTTTTGACTTCACACCATGGTGACTTGAAATCTACCCAGCCAATCCATACAAACCATTACTTGGAATTCCCTCATTGTCATTGGTATGAGATCAATGGGAAATGTGAAACTTTCTACCTCTATAATATTATTCTTGTACACTTCATTGACAATGATATATTTATCATCAGCTATCTCTACTTTGAAGGGGGGATTCCAATTTAACAAGCATCTGAATGAAATTTTTGTAAAAAGACATAGAAACAAAAGATTTTCTTACCCAAAATTGAATAATACTAAGGCAGGTACGTAGTTAACAAGAACTTTACCTGCCACCATATTGGGTTTAGTTTTGGCTTCTTCAGCAATGAGCTATAATGCTCTTCCTCTAGCCTTTGGCGTATTCTCCTTCTTGACCTCCCTTCCCTCAGTAATTTTGAGTAGTGGTATCGGTGCATTTGGTTTGTTGTTTAAGATGAAGTTTGGGGCAGTAGCTCTTCACCTGACCGGGCTGATAACAGTAGAAACATACTTGCAATAGGGATGGGCAATCTTTGGCACTATGCCCATATTTCCCCCATTGGAAACACACCCCCATTTTGTACTCTCCTGAATGCATTTTCTCACACTTAGCACATTGTGGCACCCGTAAATTCCTTTTCTTCTACCCTACTTTTGGTTTCTTTTGGGGTGTTGTAGAAGTTTCTGCTTTTCTCTTATAGCTGGCGTATCTGATCAATTCTTGTTCCCTCTTCCATGCTAAATCCATCATGTCATTCATGGTTTGAAATTTTGTGGTTGCCAAAACCTCATGTATGTTATCTTTCAAAATAGAGATATAGCACTGCACCTTCATGTGTTTAGTTGCCACATACCCTGGGCAGAAGCTAGACATTTCTAGGAACTTTTTAGTGATCTCATCTACTAATTCGGTAGCTCAAGGCTAAGAATTCTTCCGTGATGTTATCAAATCTCTCATGGGGTGAAAATTCTCAAATAAATAATTCCTTGTATTCAATCCATGACAAAGCATCAATTTGGGCTTCCCCTTTCTTCTGAACTAGCAAAGCCCACCAATCTTTAGTTACTCCTCTAAGTAAATTGGAAGCAAACATCACTCTCTGCTCAGGAGTGCAACCACAAGTTTTAAAGGCACTCTCAGTTTTGGTCAACCACCGATTATACTATAGGAGTAGTGGCTCCCTTAAACGTCGGTGGTTTGTAAGCAAAGAAGTCTCCATATGTACACCTCTGTTAAGGTCTAACCCTCCAACCCTGTTTTCATTTCGGAGGTTGGCCTAGAGGGTTGTTATTACACCCTGAATAGTAGCATCTACCTTGTGTTGGATCATTCCATCCATTCTGGCTAATATTTGCTCTCGTACATAAGGGATGGTTTCTTGTAGTGCCTTCCCAAGTTATATAGCTACTGTTTCGTTTACAGTAATTTCACCCAATTCTTCTTGGACCTCCTCAACAACCGGAGGTACATTAGTAGTGACAACTATAGTTCTAATTACCAATAAAGTCGGTGGTCTAGATCAAGTTGGGGGTGGGACTACTACATTTGTATTGCTAGACGTATCCTCATCGTGTGGCCTACTAATCCCGACATTAGGAGCAGCCATACTACCACTTCTTCTTGTATTCACTATACTAAAATTTACAATTGTCAAGTATAAAGCAGAATAGATATATAAGTTTCCTACTTATTTTACTCTAATGAAGCAGTAAACATTTTACATTCTGATTTTTCTATTCACCTATTACCCCTTGCTTGATTCACAAGATCAAATGTGTACCATGTGTTTATAATAGTATCCGCCCTCTACTATTTCAAACACACTATACATATTCATTCTTGATTTTACTAATAAAAATTCTGATCCACAAGCTTGAGTAAGTTCTACTCTACCAACTCTTCACGTATACTCTATCAAATTAATACATAATTCAATAATATCCACATGATGCAAGTTTTATACTAACTACAATGATTTGTAATTTAGGGACTAGCACATAGTGCAGGTACTCATATAATATCTTGAATAATTCACATCATTTCTCAAGCAATCCTTAACTCAATACATCAATTAGTAATGATAATAAGCATTCAATCTCTTATCATAAAATTAGTATGTTCACCAACCTTCCAGCTCCGCTAACGGCTCCACATTATCTCAAAACCTGAGTTTATGTTTAAACATCACACTCCCGTGTGTCCGAATCCCTTAAACATTGGCTCTAATACCAAGTTGTCACGACCTTAATTTTTTTTATTTATAAATTTCAAATATTAAAAACTTAATTAACTACACAAAAGATGTTCACACGGAATATTCAAGGAATATTCAGGACATTCAATTAAACAAAAGATGGTGTTTGCGGTTAGAAAATACATTCTTAATTAAAATTTAAGACAAAGACTGGATCTGTCGCATCGTCAAGTGACTGGAGCCTTGCCTTTATCTGTACCAAAACTTCCGGTAACAACATCAACAATAGACTGGCAAGCTAACGCTTAGCGAGCATATCCAACTGTTAAATATTGCAACATGCAAACAGGAAGATCACATGGATAAGCAACTCGGGAGGTCCAATAACGAATACTCACCTAAGTATCTGTCATGCTTACATGGAGCACATGCAACTCTAATGCCCACGAAGGGCATAAATAACTCTGTTTCATACGAAGAGCACAATAGCTTCAATGCTCATGAATAGCGCAATTAAGAATAGTAACTCATAACCAAATAACATCTTCATAGATAACATAGTTACAGTAAGATAAAGTTTAGTAGTATACTCACAGTATTATCCTATAATAACTCAAATAATCGCCAATAATTGTTTGACAATAATATAGAATCAAAAAATCACTTACAATGAAGTGTTATCTATTCAGATTTCAAAACTGCTTAATAAAGGTTCAAGAATACACACACACACCCACATGCACGGGCAAGGTACACCCATGTCTGTCCTCATGAAACCCTAGGGCAAGGCATGGGCGTACCTCACAAAAGCACGCCCGTACCTAACCCTAGGGGCATGGGTGTACCAAACAGGCATGACCTCCTACTTAGGGCTTGGCACGCCCGTACCTTCTAAAGGTACGGCCGTGCCCTCCAAAGGTACGGTTATGCCCTTCATCAATGAGCTCACAGCTTGTCTAGACAATTCATAATTCTGACAAAAAATTTAACCAAACTCAACATGCATGTAATCTAGCACTTCCAAAACACTCTACTAACAACTAAAAACACTTAAATGAACCATCTTAACATACTTTGATCATACATTGAGCATTCGACTGAACAAATTTTTGACCCATTTGCAACTTAAAACTTCTCATTTAAAATCGTAAACTCTTCAAATCAGCTTGCATGCATCATAATTCATCAAAATCCAACAGCTTTATCATTTAAATCCATTACTCTCTATCACCCATGTTATTTGAAGAACACTAAACTCATTAAAACACTCAAATTACACATGCTAAGGGTTGGATTATCATATCTTAAAGCTTGATTAAGTTAGAGATATTTGAATTCTTCCTAATTTGATCAAAATATGCAATTAACTCCAAGTTGTTGGCTGATCTCGTTTTGCCCATCCCCAAACAAAATGAAATTTTGACCAAATGGTCAACTAACACCTATATATATAACTCATCTTTTGACTATTGACAATTCCAGCCCCTCTAACTTCATATCATAAGTTTTGGCCACATAAGTTTTCATATTTATCAATTACTATGAGGGATTCTCTTTTAGTCCATTTACTTGATTGATCATGCTAAACTCTTACTCCATAAATCAGTTAAATTATTATTATCTTAATAATGCATGCATTAAAATATAACCTATTAATTACTCTATAAATTAATTTAAATAATAAGCTCACATGTTTGGGGCGCTACACCCAACAATTAAACACAAAAAAGGATATCAGAGATACAGAAGATCGAGACAATGAGAGATCGAGACGGAGTGATAAAGATACCTTGAGAGAGCTTGTTGCTAGAAAAGTAGCTAGAGAGAGAGAAATGTCGCCGTAGAAAAGAAGCTAGAAAGAAGAAAAACGGTCGTTAGAGACGGAGAAGATGATGAAGAGAGTTATGATGTTGCCGCCACAGTAAAGTAAGGCTTGGGAAGAAAATCGGTGGTTGTAGGGGAATAATCTACTGTTGTCGCCGTAGGTGGAGAGGATGACGGTGGTTGCCAGAACAAGGGAACACAGTGGAGGGCCAGTTGATGAGGAGGTTTTTTGGTTTGAGAAGAAGAGAACGTCTAGGAGAAAGGTAATCTTCGTGTTTTTTTTCAGTTCCCACCACACTACAACTTTTTATTTCTCCCATTTTCTTCCCTTGACATAGAGAAATGAAACTAGAGATTGAGAAATGTGAAATGAAACTAGAGATTGAGAAATGCTTCTTTTCACAGTTTCCCGTTTCTCACATGTAATCAAACAAGGAAAATGTTTCCATTTCCTTTTCTTTGTCTCCAAATCTCTGTACCAAACACCCCCTTATTCAATTAACTTAGTAGATACATCTACCTATTTTCGCTATTATTTTTGTAAACACATATATCAATTGGTTTAAATTAAAAAAAATTAAAATTTGATTATGAAGAGGTTCTATAAACAATATCGATAATGATGTTATGTATTAATTTATGATTTTTAATATATTTACTCCTCTTTTAAGAGATTTTATATCCCTATGTATGTTTTGCAATTGTTTACTATATATGTTAGTACTCTTTAACACCATAAATATTTAAAATTTACTCTAACTATTCTCGGTGTTTATATACGGAGTGCTAAGCTAGTAGTACTTTAGAACTTTTTTGGATAACAAATTTTTTTAAAAATTAATTAATATTGCCTAAAGCCCCTGGTCCTATATATGGTTTCAATTTTTATTTCATTAAGAAAATGTGCTTCATTCTAAAAGGATCCTTTGAGGATGCTATATTTCATTTCGAAAAAACGGGGAATAATGCTTCGTTTCTTTCCTTAATTCCCAAAAAAGCTGATCCTTTGGAGGTCAATCTATTGGGGAGTTATTACAAGATCATTGCAAAATTGTTAGTGGGTTGGCTAGTTATTGTGATGAATCAAGTTATTAGTGGGAATCAAACAACTTTCATTCAAGGAAGACAGATTTTAGATTGATGTCTAATAGCAAATGAAATCGCCGGCCATGCTAAGAAAAAGACAACCAAGAAGTTTTTATTTAAGGTTGACTTCGAAAAAGGTTTCGATTCGGTGAATTGACTCTTCTTATTTTCAACAATGGAACAAATGGGCTTCCCCGGAAAATGGATAAAATGGATCTCAAGTTGTTTGAAGTCATCTTCTACTTCCAGTTTAGTTAGTGGCTCTCAAACAGTAGAATTCAAAATCGAGAGAGGATTAAGACAAGAAGATCCATTGTCTCCGTTCTTATTTTTAGTGGCGGAAGAAGTGTTACAATTGATGATCACTTAAGCTTATAATCAGGGGCTTTTCAAAGGGATTAGGCTTCTTAATACTAACGAATAGTATTAAAAATAATATAATATATGTTGCCATAAAAAGGTAAACTGTCGCCGCAAATAGTGTACATGTGGCAAGATTTTGGGGCGGTGAGTGTCGCCGCTAATAGTTAAAATTTTCGCCGCAAATAAGTTTTTGAGATGAGTTTTTTGCGGCGACATTTTGCTTTTTTTAGGTGACATTTGTCGCCCCTAAAAGTCTTTTTTTTTGTAGTGGTGGTCGAGACGAAATTTATTGACTCTAATGAAAATCCTTGACTGTTTTTATGCTGTTTCGCGATTGAAGATAAATCGCTCGAAATGCAAACTTTTGGGAATTAGAGTAAATAATGATGAGATTAAAGAAATGGCTAAATCGATTAACTATCAAGCAGGCTCATTTCTCTTTTCATATCTCGGTTTGCCGGTGGGAGGGAATATGAAGAAGAAATCCTCATGGTCAGTTGTGATAGATAATCTTAATTCAAAACTAGGTTCTTGGAATTTATTGATTTGGGGGGGAGGGGGGGGGGAGATATATGCTTATTATTTCAGTCATATGTGTTATACCATTGTATTATTTCTCACTGTTCAAAGTTCCTCAAGGAGTTCTAGATATTTTGAAATCTTTGAGGTGAAGATTTTTTTGGGGTTGTAAAGATGGAGAAAGAAAAATTAACTGGGCTGCTTGGAATCAAATTCTACTTCCAAAGTCAAAAGGAGTTCTTGGTATAATAAGTTTAAATGTCAAAAATGATTCTTTGCTTGCAATATGGATCTGTTAGAAAAGGAAGCTTATTGGAAATATGTAATCAAAGAGTTATATGGAACTGATGGAGGGATTAACTCATTCAGGCCTAAAAAAGGAGGAAGTGTTTGGAGCATAATTGTAGAATCTTGTAATCAAATAAAGGCTGTTGGACTGAATTTCATAAATTATTTCCAAAAAACTATTTCGAAAGATAAAGTCACATATTTCAGAAAAGATGAAGCTATTCGAAAAGGATCAAAACTAAAGGATCTCTTTCCGCGGCTTTATGCCCTAAAAGAAATTGTTGAAGCAAAGCGTATCCAGAGCTAGCTTCTTCTTCGATCAGGACGGAAGTACCTACAAAATGAGCACCGGTTAGCCTCGCCACGAGCTTCAGCTCGTGACCAACCTCCGGTGTGAGAGTAAGTACTCAGGTGGTGGAAAATGATGGGAGCAATAAATGAGAGAGAGAGAGAGAGAGAGGTTAGAGTTTTGAATGCTTACATTAATTGTTCATTGAGTGGGGTATTTATAGGCTACTTACTCATGATTAAAAGTTGTTATCTAGAGGTTATTTCTATGATCCTTTGACAAAGTCTGGCAAAGCATTAAATGTTTGCAAACTATTCAGTAGACAGAGCATTTAATGCTGCTCTTCCGGATCCTTATGCTTATGGAGGTGGTCTTCTTGTTTGCCAATGGTACTTTGTTTAACTTTTGGTTTTGCTGTGCTTTGGATATATTTCCGGTCATCATTCTTTGGCTTAGATTTAGGCCGAAGCAACTTCGTATCCGGAGGTTCATCCGGTATATATGTCATCTAAAGATGCCCCCTTCGGTAAAAGATGATTTTTGATAATGAAGTTTGGCGTGGCTCCGGGGAATGGACATCTCTACCCAGAGGGGGAGTCCGGGAAGACTTATAGTAGAAAGACTACATTCAACCTTCTTCAAAACTTTAGGTTTGGATTTTTGGTCTTGGCAATGAGATAAGAAAGTTATGTTTATTAGAGAATATATATTCTCTAATAATGTTTTATGTCAAACAAATGTCCAAAATTCTCGTTTCAAATTCGGGCACCAGAGATGCTCCTGACGATTGTGTTTACTGGAATAAGTTGGTACCAATTAAAATTAACATTTTTATATGGAGATTTAGAAGAATGCTCTCCCAACACGGTCAAATTTATTGGAAAAACGCATTACCAATCAATCAGACCCCTGTCTTTTGTAATGGAGATAAAGAAACTCTTGACTACTCTTTTTTTACATGTAATTTTTCGATTAATCTGTGGCGAAAGGTATGGGCTTCATGGGATTTTAAATCTCCTAGACTAGCCTTGGCTACTGCTCTTAAGCTTTTGATAAAAGCAGTTTGTCAAAATAGGAGATGGTGGAATGTCTTCATGGCCGTTATATGGTCTCTTTGTGGTACATTTGGAACGGGAAAAATCGAATTCTTTTTGCAAAAGTTGAAGTTTTAAACAGGATGAGAAGTGAAGATCATTTTCCGTTTGTTCAAAACTTAGCAAAGCTTTGGATTAGTAGCAGAGATCATAAACTTCCCATTCTATGGAGTAATTGGGTCTAATCTCCATGGAAGCAGATGTAAAGATGTGTGGAATTGGATTAGGTGTAAGGAGTTTTTTTATTAGATCAGCTCACATCTTCTTTGGAGACTCCTTTTTGGTTTTTTTTGGGGCCGTATGTATTAGAGAATATAGATTAGGGTTTAATATAGGATAGTTCAGCCCTATTGTATAGATAGGCTAAGACCCATTAGGGTTTCGTATTAAGGTTTCTATTGTACCATTTGTACTCTATGGGTGTGTTCGGCAACGGACTTATGGGGGATTATAGGGGCTTGGGATTCTAGTTTTCATAATCTCCAGCCCTCTAGCCCTGTTCGGGTGTTACAATCTTGAGAGGATTATTAAAAACATAAGCCCTCATAAGCCCAAAAAATAAAAGTTTTTTCAATTAGCTTATGACTTGGGCTTGGGATTATTAATTAATAAGCCCCAGCTCCAGCCCCAACCATAGCTCTAGCCCCAGCCTCTTTCGCCAAACACACCATATATATAAATAGTTATTAATGTAATATAAAATACCTACGGGTTTTCAGTATGTTGTTTCTAAATGGGTTTTTGTGGCCAGCTTTCCTGATTTCCTGTGTCTTGACTTTTAATACAATCATTATACTTTTGGTTCTAGTGTTTGGCTAAAAGTATTAATAATATCTTGGGTCCTTAGGTAGGGATGATCATCATGTCGAAGCTCTTTGCCTAACGTATCCTTTACCTTTAAAAATTAATATTGCCTAAAAATTATGTAATTGGTTATGGTTATGGTTATTTTGCTAGCATTAGTTATCCAGGCTGCCATAGTAGATCATCATTCGACTAATAACTATAGTTATAATTGATTTAACGTTCAATAAACTTCAATGTAGTTAAGCTTCAATTATATATCATAGTTTTATATTGTTAGGTTTGAAGGCATTTTTAATACATGATAAGAGTTTAGAGTACACATAAAGTTAACATGTGTAACAATGTCATCATTAAGAGTATTTACAACCCTCACACCCACCACATTGCCACGTCAGTTTTTTCTTCAATCACTTAACTTACCACTCAGTCACGTACCGGTTACTTTCTATCACATAAATTTTCAGGACCCACCTAATACCTACTAACCAATCAAATATATAAATAAATTATAAGTAAAAGTTAAATATATATTGGCCCCACCTTTTTTTCACAACACAAGGTATTAAATACCACACAAATCTATTAATCACTTAGCAATGGAGTGGGAATTTTCCTTTTTCCCCATGGGGTGCCTCACCACACAGCAATAACCACACCCACACCGCACACTCTAAGAGTCATATCACAACTACTAATTCATTAGTAATACCCCATAGTAATCATTACCCATCACTAGTATGAATGAAACTTACTAAATTTATAGAAAGTTATTTTAAAAAAATGAAATAAAAGAAAAAAATAGGTGGCCTAGTAGTATGAGAGCAACCACGAGCTAATTTAGGGTGTTATGAGCTCAACAACGAGTTTAAGTTTTGTGTCATGTCTTATTTATATTAGAGCACCCATGTTGATAACTACATTACGATCATCACTAGCCGTTACGTCAGCATCACTAACAGTCGTAGCGACAACACCTATCACTAGACGTATCTTAAATCCTATTGAATAAAAAGAAAGAAGAGATAAAGAGCAGCATAGGTCGTTGGCCACACAACAAGCCAGCCAAATACAATAATTTAGTGAGGCGATGGCAATGACGACGAGGAGGAACCTTGCTCTTTTTTGTTCGTGATACACTATTACAAGCACGCATTGTGGGTGCTCTTGTGGTAGTTATGGAATAAATTTCCATACCCAGCAATAGACACACATATTATATATATACATATATATATATATATACATATATATATATATATACATATATATATATATATATCTATGTATACATATACATACACATACACATAGAGTTAAATCAATAGTAAACTCTTAAAAGTTGAAAGCAAAAAGAAAATATATAGACCTTTGATTTCTTTTAATTTGTAAGCATCGTATTTATTAGTGGTATTTACGAAGTATTAATTTGTGTGGTGTTGCTACAGCGGCTCTAAGAGTGATATAGCGAACGTCGATGACTCACCGGGGCTCTGGTACGTGTTCCTGCAAAACACAACACCGTTAGCCTCGTCACGAGGGATG
>JAUEJL010140375.1:0-10809 GCA_032274825.1 Drosophyllum lusitanicum | reverse complement strand
TTGACATCTTGGAGATGTTTTCCAACATCCCAAACAGTATAAAACACTCAAGTCTCATAAATAACATGTTTTGATTCTTGTTTTAACCATTTGATTCTTATAAACCCATTTGAACTTAAAAACCAATAAACCAATCTTACCTTGAATGTTTCAAGATGGAGATGATGATAGTTCGAACTCTGATTCTTTTGATACACAACTCCAGAAAACTAAGGAAACACACTTGAAGTTGAGAGGAACGTTGCTGTGAATTGTCTTTGCAAAAATGACTAGTAATTGACTTTCTAAGTCAATTACAAGTGTGTATATATATATAAGTTCTACATATTGACATAATTAGTCCCTTGACTAATAAATTTTTACCTTAAACAACTTTGGTCCCTCTAATAAAATTCACATCTTATTACTTACAATCTCTTATAACACATATATCACTTATATAATACACATTTATTTTCTGGATGTTACATCACATCACCCTCAGCCGACTTGGCTAAGGTAAAAGCTTGCAATAAAGTGCTAGCCCACCTGGTAGAACCTCTATAATCCGGAAGCAAAGCTTCCACAAAGTGTTGTATTTGTGATGCCTCATCAAGCACCCATTGTTTCACAAATCGCAACTTCTCATTGAATTGTCTAATTAAATCATCAACAGACATGTCCCCGGTCATTTGTAACTCCATAAACTCCCTTTTGATACGGGCAATCTCAAAAGTACTACAATATTGGTCACACAGTTTCTCCTAAAATTGCTCCCAAGTAATATTATCTGTTGTTGTTTAGTAAAGTGACCCGTAAGGGAATCCCACCAAACTATCACATCTCCTTTAAGCATTAGAGTTGCAAACCTAACTCTCGATTCATCCTCGTAGTTACAAGCATCCAATGCCTTTACCATCTCACGCAACCAGTTCAAGGTTATGTTGGGATCATTACTATCGCGATACTCCGAAAGTTTACAATCAAGAAATTGCTTATGCGTGCAAGGTTGTCTGGATCCAGGATAAGCAAAGGGATAAGCTCCTTGAGAAGTGAAGATAGAAAAACGGCTGCTGCATCACTTGTGTTACAGGAGGAAGTGGAACTGTAACCGGGTAGTTGTTGACTGAGTTATAACAGCTGTAGGAATCTGAACTTGTTCAGTCTGTGTATGTTACTGTTGCTCCAAGTTATGAACATTATCCCGAAGTTCTTGTAGCTCACTTTCCAACTTATAAATGTATTCACTCTCATCAGCTTCATGTTCAGGGCCTGAAGTACCATCCTAATAAGGAATTTCCAATACATTAGCTGCTGAAGTTCCAGCCATTGCTTGGGTCATAGGAGTTTCAGTTGGGGTATCTCTGTCAGCCATATCTGTATCAATCATATCACCTCACAACTTATTAGATAAACCGTTAGTACATAACATACTAACTATCACAGAGCATCTCCAAACATTCTAATTCCCCATAAGGAAAGTTTGACCCAACACGAGCCAAGATTTGAGAATGCAACACACAAACTATGCTCACATCGCCAAACCAAGGCTTTGATACCAAACTGTAACACCGAAAATCTTAAGCCATTTTTTTTAATCACTACGGAAGCATTGATCAAAATAGAATATAAATTAACCCACAAATATATTACACTATTTACAAAATCACAGTATTAGTTGTGTTACAAAGGATTTACAAAACATGGCTCGTCTCTATCCAAAACATAATATTAGAGTGTTGGTCTAGTTTCCCTTCTCACAAAACCACAGCTAAATAACTACACTTACCAACCTGCAAAAACGGGTTAACAATGAGGAATTAGCATAGAGCTAAGTGAATGGAAGTTAAACCACAACAACAAACAGCAACAATCAATACAAATTCATGTAATCACATAAATTCGAAAGACCGGCGGTTTGGCGCAGAACCTTTTAACCAATTACGGGCCAAGGCAAAGGTTTACCCATAGCCCTTTGTTACTTGGCACGGTTAAATCCCTTATGTACAACACATGCATTAGAAGGTTTACAACTACACTGCCAATAGCAAACAAGCAAATCCGAACTACAAGCATAGCTGACTTTCATCATATCACGCTACTCGTTATCATACCACAAGCACGTATCGGCCAAATAACACACAAGTAGTTATATACCAACAATCATCAGACTAAACAGTCTATCAATCATCAATCACATGCATCACATTAATCATATCAATCATAACCTTTACCATCCGTGAGTTAACATCCACTCACCTCGATTCTCAATCACACCGCTTAGTTATCTAATGTCACTGAGTCTTCGCAGTTCCTGAGAACAGAACAACACCGAAATTAGTCTTCGATTCATAAATATATATACATATATATTTATATCAATCATAACCGTAAACAACATGTTAGAGTCACATATGAAACAAACATATAATATGCAACACCATCGAATCAGCAAACTAAACCTTCAATGCTGAAAAACAACCGTACGCGTCCATAAGTCAGACAGCCCCAAAGTCGGACCACCAAAGTCAGACCATCAAAGTCGGAACATCAAAGTCGGACCATCAAGGTCGGTTAGGCCCAAAGTTGGAACAGCATGGAACGCGTCACACCGCGCGACGAACATACCTGTTCTGTTCTGTTTCCGCTTATTTTCAGCTTCAACAAATCATTTCAAACATAACCATATTCCTGGAAATCGATTTCTAACAATTCTAAAGTAATAGAAACTTGATATAGCATGTTTCAATCAACAAAAACTCATCAAAACCAATTAAAACCTTAAAATCAACAAAACCCATTAGTCAAGTTTCTTCAAAACTCATCAATGGTGTTCTTCATATTCAAGCATAAAAACCCATCATAAACATATCAAAACATACTGAATCATAACTATAACCAATGAGAAACATATACAAACCTTTGTTTTGCAATTAAACACACCAGCCCTCAAATTCAAAGATTCAAGTTTGGTAGTCTAGAGCTTTCTTAAAGTGTAAGAACACACACACACACACTTTTACACATACAAGATATATGTATCAAATTTAATGATTTAAAACAAGCATGAGGTGGTAAATATTTAAAATAATCATAATTCTCAGCATGCTATACTACTTACTAACTTACAGTCAATCCAATTAAGGAGTCAACCTTAATCATTTATCATGCGACGAGGTATTTTCTACACCCCTCATTTAAAAATGAATTTATTTATTTTATATATTCATGTGATATAAAATATTTATTTTAATCACATAATATGATAAATACAAAAACACGTAAACAAACATAATCACTCACCGCCAACCTGCTAACGACTAGCCCGGGTTTACGGATGTTACAAATCGCATTCACACTGGGTATCGTGAACGAAGGGATGGATGATTACTTATGTGTAGGACTATTCTTTTGGATTGTTATTTGTCTTGGAAGACATACCATATGCTGGCTTGGGGGCATAGATGTCTTGCTAGAGGCCACTCTATGTCGGTGCCACCTTTCGTAGGTGTGTCACGTACAAGTGGGAGTCTGATGGATTAGGCCCGCTGACACACATGACTGTACCCCTTTGGGGTACGCCCGTGCCCATAGGCCAGGCACCAGCCCAAGTCGGGCGTGACTTGGGCGGGCCTGGTTGGGCTGGCACGCCCGTGCCTTTACTGTAATAGCACCTTTAACTAGTCTTTTATAGCTAGTTAAATGTGTGTTAATTGTGGTGACTGATCTAACTTCATGAGCCATGAGTTTTGAACTAATATTTGGGTTTTATAAGTAGCTTGTGAAGGTTAGATGACAAGGTTACTTTGCTTGTTGCTTCACAAACTTATAACTCTCACATACACACTTGAATACAAGGCATTATGAGTTCTAGTGTGCAAAGACTTGTGGTGGTGCTTTGGAAGACTTACCAACATTCTAGCAAGTGGGAGCCAAGGATCACTTGGTGTGGATAGCATTAGAGAGACACTTGTTTGTGTATTAAGCTTCCAAGACACAAACCCGGTACAACAAGAAGTCTAGCTCAAGGGGTATATCTCTATCTTCTTGTTCTTTATTTTGTGTTGCTTTGTTATGTTTAGAATTGTGGTCCATTTGGTGTGTATTAGTGTGGTTCTTGAAAAATTGTTTTTAACCTTATTTTCTTCCGTTGCGTTTTTGTTGAACCACTAATACCCAACAACAAGTACATGCATAAGAGCAAACTTGTATGGGAGCATAAAAGAAAAGGAATGAAGAAGATTTTGAATTTTAATGCAAAATTTGAGGGGGAGTTTGTTTTTGCTTTTGTGGTTTATATTTTTTTAAACAAAAAGAGAATTTTGAAAAATTGAAAAGAATCTCAAAATAAATTTTGAAAGGGTTCGCAAAACTTTGAAAGCAATTTCGAGTTGAATAAGAAATTTCATACATGAATTCAAGTATCAAGGGAAATTCAAATTGAATCTGATATTCAAGTCGACAAATCTATAGTATATTCAAGTTCGAATTCCTTATCTTCAACATTTATTCGAATTTGAATAATAATGTCTTGTTATATTCGACTTCGAATACAAGTATTCGAGATTGAATATATCGAGATATTCAAGCATGGGCAAATGAGTAGTTTGTTCGAGTTCGAATAACCACTTTTCTAGATATATTCAATTTCGAATTTGAGTATCAGTTCATATTCGAGTATGGCTGAACATTTGAGTTCGATTAAAGGGTTCAAAAGATATATTCGAGTGTGAATAATCTTAACCCTAGACAAAGTGTGTTCTTGAGTGTTCATAGTACTCAAATTTTTCAATGTTTTGCTTTGATCCAAGTTTTTCAAAATGTTAATGATATTTATATGAAAAATTCAGTGTTAAACATTTGTTTGTTGTCCCTCTATCTTTCATAATTAACTATCAAAACACATTTTGGAATTTCGTTGGTCATAGTTTCTCTTTGATTTTTTTTAAAACTTCAATTTTTTGACATAGTCAAATTCGATCAATTTTTGAATTGTTTATTAGTCAAATGGCTCATGAAGAGGATTCAGTGTCACAAAGATCTTCAAATGATAACCAAACCCAAAATCTGGACCACCAACTAATACGTGAATCTGAATACCTACCCGTTGTCTAGTTTGACAATAACCATTTTGTAGATCTTGACACATTTTGAAACACAAATTTCCCCATTATGAATGAAATTCTTAAAGTTCACCCAATCTGCCATGCTTTAACCTATGACCCTACAACCGCAGGTTCCTGAACTGTATGCTCAACAATTTTAGAAAACTATTCACATCGACACAAATACTAGAACTGGTACAGTGTCCATTCGCGGTCAAGTTGACCATTTCACCTATAGTGTTACCACTTCCAGACTCCGAACCATTTTTTTTTTTTGCCTACTTCTGATAGCAAGGCATCTAAAATTGATTTTGATCCCTTACCGTATGATGAGGAAGTGATTGATGGCATTTTGGCCATGGGATATTCGGAACAGTAGACTGCATTATCCAAATTCAAAAGAATGTTCACAATCTTATGTCCGTGCTTGACTACGAAGCATACTAGTGTAGATTATGCTAACACCTACCTAATCAAACTGTTTTACAGAGTTGCAAAAGATTGTCATTATGATTATGAGCAACTCATCTGGCACACACATGCTTTCTTTAATTGAAAGCATGCAACATAAAGGAAATAGGAAAAAAGGAAAAAAGTTTCCATACATAAGATTCATACCTATGATTATTCGGTACATGATGGATCAGAATGTAAATATTCAAAGGAGAGTGGGTTATCCATTGATTAAATCACCAAAGTTATCCTATGTAAGAAAGACAGAGGTGGTTCATGCTGTTGTGCCCAGACCATTGCCACTATCTCCGGTAAATTTGTGTGATCAGAGCCATCCTGTAGTAAGTGATTATAGGAGGAGCGTAGGATATGTTCCTATGGTGAGACCAGAGCCGGTAGCACCTGCCCAAGGAACAGTAGTACCAGTGAGGATGTAGAAACTAGGACTCAGCCATCCATTGGGAATGCTGAATGGGAAAAGTTGAGAAAAAATCCTCAGAGGGGCGGTGAAGCTGGTGTTGGTGATACACTTAGAGAGGGAGGAGATGACTATGATCCTGATCAAATATCAAGAATCGTTCAAATCCTGCAATACACAACTGATACAATTGAAAGTGAAGCTGAGATTCAAATAAGATATCAATGAACAACAAATTGTCACTGAGATAGTAATCTCTAAGGCTAGCCCCGTAAGTCCAATTTTGAATGAGGCTAGACCTAATGATCCAGATGAGGAATACATGGTGATTACAATGACAGAGGAATAAAGAGCCAAAGCTTAGTTAGAACAATCTTTAGCTGCTACTAAGTTTCTAGAAGTTCAAGGTGGATTTGTTGCTTTTGCTACTGCTGTTCCTGGAACATCTTTTGTGATCATCACAGATTCAAGACCAACAGTTCTAGAGAACACACAATTCTTTGCTCATCTGCTCATCAACATGATGACCTATTTGGTGATGATGTTGATGTTGATGAGGATGGAGATGATGATGAGGATATCTATGGCTATCAACCCAGTCCTACTCGTATGGACTCAGATACATATTTTTTGGTTTATACAGATATCTCCTAGGGATATAACAAAGAAAAAAAGAGAGAGAAAAACATAAAGAGAGTTAGAGTGAGAGAGTGATAAAAGAAAATGTGAGTGTTGAGGGTTCCCTAAACCTAAAAAGTTGGGAAGCCACATCCTCTATCAGTCCTAACATGGTTAGTTCTGATATTGAAACAACCACTGTTATCCCAGCAGTGCATACACAGAACCCCACCAGCCACTCAGGTCCTTCTTAACAAGAACCTGCTTCATTTCACGGAGATTTTTCTCATACTCTACAGACTTCTCATTCGGAGAAAGTTAGTACTGAAACAGGAGGTATGCCTCTCCCCATCTTAATCTCTTTCTATACACATTGATATCCCTTGGATTTCCGAGTTTCTTTCGATACACAAGCATACACTTGAAGGAATTTAAGTTCTCTTTAATAGAAGAGAAGACAGAACTTCCCTACTTGATACCTTTCAAGGTATTTTACAAGGATGGGAAGGAAATCCCACCAGTGTCACCAACGATCCAACTCTAAACGTGGGTGGTACTACTTTTGTAGCAAGTACCTCAACGGGTAATCTAAGTGATCCCGGTTTTGTTACACAAGAATTCGTTTCTCGGGAACTGGACAGTGCCCTAAAGACTGTCAATGACCGTTTTGACTCTCTGAACACCAAACTAGATTCTATAATTTCCAAATTGTGGATCCAGCTACTTTATCAATTGATGAACCGAAAGGTCTTCTACATGCCAAGTTGCTAGCTCGAAATGCCCCATCTAAACAAGATTTTGATTTGGCACAACTTCTTTAAGCTGAGCAAACTTATAAAGCAGTTAACCTAGATGAATTTAAAAAGACTATAATGGAAGGGTTAGAAGATCTTGGTCATATTGTATACGACAAATTGGATAATGTTCAATACAGGCTGCAAGTTTTGGAACAAACGTGCAAAGCACAGACAATGAAGAGAAAGCATGATGATCAAGATCCAGACCATGATCATCATGAGGGGCAGAAATGTCCTAGAACTTATTTTGATACTCCCGCAAGTATGAGAATTAATGTTGTAGTTACTTCTGTTAAAAAAAATCTGACAAAGGAAAAGAGACAGAGAAAGCTCGAGACTCTGATGACATCTTTGATGAAATAGAAATTTTTCACTTTGATGATACTTTTAATGATGTCTCTATGCCAGTTCTGAATGTAGGTCACACAGATTTTTACTGTTGTGTTAATGAGTAATCTGTGAGTGGGTTGCCCTTATTTAGAAAAGTACATTTACTTTATTCAACGAGGTCACACTAGTTCACAATGCAGGTCTACGGCAAGATTATGTTTTGGATGTTACCAACCAGGTCACGTGAAGGCTTACTGCTAGCCGTTCAACGCTGGGAATGTCATGGTTCTTACACCAACCACTCTCAGGATCATAGAGGGAAGGGAAGAGAAAACGAAAGAAACACCCAAGTGAAGGGGCCGACCCTTTCAACTTATTGCTTAGGAAGCTAGGAACCAAGCATGAAATGGATGCAGGTACTATTACTGTTTAACTTTATACCAACACTTTTATTATTAACTCTGGACCTAGTAGGTCCTTCACGTTTTATGCTTTTGTAACAACTTACTTAAACTTGAATGTTCAGAAACTCCCCTAGAGGTAGAATGATGGATGATAGGGTCTTGTAGGTGTCAATTTTGTCGAGGGATAGGTATGGTACCGATACGTGAAGGGTTTACTAAGGATTGATATCTATAACTTTGAGGAAACTCCACATAATGGTAGGAATGTATTATCATGGAGTCAGATTCTAAGTGGGGGAGAATTCGTTGTTATAGGAGAGCATCAATATTTATTTGTGAGAAGGAAGGATGTGTCACTCTAAACATGCAACGACTATCGGGAAGTAAACAAGCTACAATAAGGAGTCAATACCCCACGCATGATTTAGACATGAAAAATATGACATTAAGACAAAGGAGATTGTTAGATCTCATCAAAGATAATGACTGTGAGATACTTACCATATGGGTAAAGAGAATGTGGAGGCAGACACGCTCAGCAGGAAGACATGATGTATGTTTCTTTGGTGTAGTGTTTAGGATTGATAGTAATAATTTGACTTTTTGAGATGGTACGGTAGGCTCAAGCAGAAGCTATTAAGAAAGAAAACCACAAGAAGGAGCGGATTAAGGGTCAAGTGGACAAGCTCATCCGAGACAGTCGAGATTTGCCTACACAATACAGACAGGTTTGAGTACCAGATGGAGGTAGTGATAGGGCAAGCTTACTAAAGGAGACACATGAAACAAACTTCACCATTCATCCGAGGACTACTAAGATGTATCACGACATGAGAACAAATTAATGGTTGCCAAGAATGAAGCGGGAGGTGGAGAAATTTGTTAATAAGAGCTTGACATGTCTCATGGTGAAAGTTAAGCACCAAAGACCTCGCGGGAAGTTGCAACTGTTGGAGATTCCGGAGTGGAAGTGAGTCAATGTGACGATGGGTTGTGGATAGATTTATGAAAGGTGCACGCTTCATACCAATTCATGAAACATTCTCGTCGACAGTTGTGGCCAATGTATATGTGAAAGATGTAATCTCGAGGCATGATGTGCCGGTGTCGGTGGTGACTGACGTGGATATGAGGTTTACTTCTAGGTTTTGGGAGAAGTTTCATCGGAAACAGGAATGAGGTTGCACTTTAGTACTCTGTATCACCTTTAGACAGATGCCCAAAGTAAGCACGATATAGACACTAAAGGAGATGTTGAAAGCTTGTGTGCCCTATTCGGGGGTAGTTAGGATACCTACTTCCCACTAACGGAATTCTCTTGCGCTAACAGTTATCAGGGCAATGTAGCCACGCTTCCTTATGAGTTTATGGGAGGTGGTGTAGGACCTCTATTTGTTGGTGTGAGGTCGGTCAATGTGAGATTGGGAATACCGAAGTGGTTTGGGATGGACGGGGGAGTCAGAAAAAGAGATGTTGAGATTCTACCCGGAGCTGTATGAACGGTGATTTCTAGGACGAAATTGTGTTTAAATGGGGGAGAGTTGTAATACCCGTTTCCTTTAACATAATTAAATTATTTAAATAAGTGAGATAATAAATTGGTACTTTAATTTAGTGAACTTGTAACTTTTAGATCATTAGGATTTAATGGGCTTTAAGGAAGTATTTAAAATTTTTTGTTAGACTTTTGTTTTTATTGGATCATTAAGAGAAGAGGTGGGTTCTTGGTTGGAAGGTAATGGGGACTTTTTAAGAGTTTTAATAAAGTATTGGGCTTAAGGAAATTATGGATTTATACAAGAGTAAAAATACCTCAATTAGGGCACACTTCCTGATCGGTGCAATTTATATCTATATTATTGTGCTTTATTTGATTAATTTATGCACCGATAGAGGATAAAATATACTACTTTGATTCGTTTTCTTGTTTTGTAGGTCAAGGAGCAAAAGGAGCTAATATAATACAATTATTTAATGAGTTGGCCAAATTGATTGAAGCAGGAGAGCAATCACAAAAATGTTTTTAGTTATCAACAACTAAAGTGGCCAAAGAAGAGAATAAAAATATAAATGAGATAATATATATTTCATATAATTTATATAGTATACATATCTTAATTAATAGATATTATATATTGTATATATTATATATTATATATATTTATTTTATTTATATAAAAAGAAAAAAAAAGAAACGTGGATGGCATTGAGATATGATGATTTAAAGATAGAGTTGGAATTAAAAAGGAGATGGTTAAATTCAATTTGAATAGGGAGATAAGCATCATCTTGGAATAAAAAAGAGACTCACGGCACATAAAGAATAAGCAGCAACATATATATTTGAAGGCCACGGCAGTTTTTGGGGGAGATACGTACAAGAACAGAATTAAAAGTTCACGAACGACGCAGGAGGCTACAAAGGCACAAATATCATTCGATCATCAAGAAATTAATCCAAGTTCTAACCCTTCAACCATTATTCAAGATCAATGATTTCAAAGATTATTTTTATGGATCTTGAAGACATGAGGGGCTAAGCTTTTAGAGATCACCCGGAGACGAAAACCAAGGTTCTATTCGTTTAGTTTTTTATTTTCTTTTATCTTTTTCTTTGTGTAAGTATATGGTGAACATCGGATTATTGTGAGTGACACACAATTGGTTTGAATAGATATATTTGCATGTTTTTCATATATGTGTTA
>JAUEJL010140365.1:0-10809 GCA_032274825.1 Drosophyllum lusitanicum | reverse complement strand
GAAACGTTTCTCGCACTTATATATATATATATATATATATATATATAGATATATATATAAGAAGGTTCATGCGAAAAACACTTTTTTATATATATCGTTATTAATAAATAAAGAAATAATCGAAAATACAAACGATTTAAACTAAAACAATTAAAACTATTTTCAAAAAACTTTAATTAATATCATATATATCTATTGACTAATAAATTTATATTCCTTATTAATTAAATTCTTAGTTGATAACATTTCATCGCAAGTGTAAGTTAAAACAAAACTTACCACCGATTTTAAAATAATTATTATAAATTCACTTTCAATAATGAACTACGTTACTACTTGATTTACAAACACTCTCAGGTGCGACCTTTAAGTGTCTCACCGTGTTGATTATTGTACACATATACATAACAAGTAGAACCGAAAGAGATGAAGAATAGGAAAGCATAAAGGGTGATGCCGAAATCAAACCCAAATTGTCGGTCGCCACCACCCTACCACAGTCGTTGGTCGTCATTTGTTACCACCCTATCACAGTCTTCGCTGGCACCGCCACCCTACTACTGTTGTCGTGGGTAAGCAAAACAAGTGAAACAGATGGGTCGATGGTGAGCTTTAGGGAGAGGGCAGGGGCGGATCTATGCTCGTGCCGGTGGTGGCACAGGACACCAGCTAATTTTGTCCGCGTGGTGTAAATTTTGATTTTTCGTAGTGTAAATTCTGATTTTTAAAGCCATTACCACCCATTTCAATGGTGCCACCATCTATTTCAAATCCTGAGTCCGCCCCTGAAAGAGGAGAAAGAATTTCATGTCCTTAGATAAGGGGAAAAATTATACTTTTCCTCGTCTATAAAGGTTGAACAAAACATAAGAATCCAATAAAATTAGATTCTAAGGTACTTCTAATTTCTAAGGATTCCTAACCAGACACCCTTTAAACCATTAACCCAAAAATCAAACCCGGTTTAGTCCGAGTTTGAACCGTTCAAACCTCTAAAGTTTGGAAGCTATAAAAACCGTTCGAGGTCCTTCAAATTGTACAAGAAGATTATGCAATATGTACAAATTTCTAAAGCGTGTATGACAATAAACAGGTAGGTATCAGAATCATTATTCCCGCTGCAAAAATCCATCGAGAAAACGATGCATCAACGATCGGGGACGAAGTCGGAGAATGAGATTCTCACGGTGGCAGAAACAGTACCGCCTGTATTATCAACATCAACGTCCGACCAATCATTCCGATCTCCCCGACATTCTTCACATACTCTGATCATGTCTCCCTGCAAATACTTTTTGTACCATGAAAAATCCAAATTTGAGATCAGAAGAGGTGAGGCGTGCGACTGAATCATGACAACGTCATCGTCGAATTATTGATCGGAGCAGTTGAATCAGCAGCTTTCACTGTTTTCCATGAATGAACTAATAAGAAAAAGAAGAAAAGCGATTGGCGGTGGACCTAGACTTCCGACGATCTAAAGATTAAAGTCGTACCTTTATTTTATTCCCTTTGTGGTTTGGTCATAGATATTATTGTTAAATTAAAGGGGAGTTTGCCAAAATAGGTAAAAATACTATGACTAAAGCAAAAATACACATGAAAACACTAATTTACCGATTTGAGTATTCATTCCGTCGATCCATCTTATTGATGGAGTTCATATCACCGATCAATGAGGTTGTGACACATGTATATTTTTTGCTAATATAAAAAATGTTCATCTTGCCGATGAGCCCATCTCGGTGACACCATTGCATATTAAAAAAAAAACTATCTCGCTGACGGCTGCATATTCCCGATTTGAATTGATTTTTTTATTGCTTATTCCCGAGGTGAAATATTTTTTTTAATGTTACAAGTTTATTTTCTCACATGTAATTCTTAAAAAGTATTATGTAATTATTAAGGGGTGTTATGTAATTTGTAGTGATTATTATGTAAATTTATATGTAAAATAGTTTAAGGTTACTATTCTTATAGCTTTTATAAATTGTAGTGTATAACATTTAAAATAATAAACTATATGTGATAATTGAAGGTTAGTAACATATGTATTACTACGTAAATTACATATATGCATGTGTATAAAAAAGTTATCGTGTTACTAGAATATTTTTAAAAATATAAGAAATAATTAGTTTTGTTAACAAATTTTGTAATAAATATAAGAAATTATTAATATAAGTTGTGTTGTATTATTATTAAAATATTCATGTTTAATCAAATTAAAACAAAACTAACCAAGGATTTAGGGCTTCGCTTTAGTGAATTTTGTGATAGCAACACGGGCTTATTTACTTGTCAGTTGTCAAGGACTAATACTAATCGGTTTTAGTTGTGTTACTCTAAAAAAAGAACAACATTAAAAAGATATGATTTGTTCAGAAATAGACAAATCAAACCCTGAATCTTGTTATATATGTTACAATAAAAACCATACAATTCACATCAATGAGATGAAATAGATGTTTAATTGTTCGAGGCTTAACAAGTTTAAGGCATTAACACTCCTATCCAGTAAAGGTTGTTTGATTGCATATTAATAAAATTATAAGCTGAATGTTGTATTATTTTAACGTTTTAATACCCGTCTCTAAATGAAAACTACGTTGAATAAGGAAAGAAAATATTGTTGAATTAAATAAGATTTTGTAGGAGCAAGTAGTGAACATGTTTTATGAATGAGAAAATGAGACTAATTTCAAAATTGTGGATTGCATTGATAATGATGGTGGGGTGAGGGGTGTGTTGGCCATGAGGAAATGTGACGGTGGTAGTGATATATGAGACGTTTGTTATTAAGGCTTGGTGGATGGTGGTGCCCAATTCAGTAACTCATACCAAATCCATATTTTGGAATATGTGGCCACAGAGTGAATTAAGATATTATGGGTAGTTGGTGATTTACAACAAGGTTTCGGGGAGAACACATTTCTTACGGAATACATGAAGTGCGATTACAATAATTAAGAAAATTGATAAAATTGTCTTTATTTTTAATTTACAATAACATAAAAACAATAAAATTTTAAATTATATTAAAAACGGATAAAAAAACTAATAAATATAGTAAATATATTAACTTTTTATAGATGTATTAGTCCTTAAATTAATATTTTAAGAATTTAGATTTGTATCTATTGATGTGTACATGGTGGTTTAAACTTAAATGTCAAAAGAAGAGAGAACTCGATGAGGCTAAAATAGCCTTCACTTTTTATTTTTAAGCCACTCGAGTACTATGTTTTTGACAAAAATAGTTCTAAATGTGACCTTTGAGATTTAAATTTTATAGTAATATCGTGAAAATAATTTTAGCTAAAAAGATATAAAACGATATAAAAAGCATATATTGATATTTATTATATACTTGATTGAAGAATGTTTAATATAGTCCATAATTAATTCATAGTCCTAAGGAACTAATTTTAGCCTTTGGATCAATGGCATCAATGGTCCGGATTAAATTTTAAAAATTTGGGCGGAGTGGCATTTTCGTAATTTTTCGTAATTCACATGTGATGTTTTTACAAATTATATATGATTGTATACTGAATCACATGTGATTGAATATTACAATTTTAAGACTATGTTTTTTAAATAGACTTTATTGAACACAACTCATACTTGATTATATTAAAAGAGTATATAAGTAGTTTTGCTTTCAAAGCTCAAAACTTATTTTCAAAATCTTAGTTATGGCACTTGAGGCCAATAATACACACAAACATACTATTATGTGATACTCTTTAAATTAATTTTGAGATTACATATACATGCTATTATACTTCTACGTTTACGCAAACACTTTTGAAATAGAACCCGCAACCTACATAAGCTTTGCTTCTGCTTCTTTGGCTTGGCCTAATGTTTTACCAAAGATTTTCTGGCAGTGACCAGACGACATTGCGTATTGCTATAGTCAGGAAAGAACTCAAACATATGCTCATCCGCCAAGATGAGCAGTTACAGAGTGGGCTATTCTAGCCTCATTTAACTTGCAAGGAGGAGAAAGGAAATAAAAAAACTCTCCAGCTCCGCCACCTCCACCCCATCGAAACCGCCTAGAAGTGAAAAGCGAGGGATCCAATGCTCTTCACCTTCGGCCTTAAACTAGAGTGTCTACGCTATTCGTACAACTACATATTTAGATTTGAGGATTTAGACATATATGTGACGAGGTCACGAGGAAAGGCATGGTCTATTGGTCTTGAACTATTATATCTCTTTTCACTAGCTCAGCTTTCAGGTCATCGGTATTTAAAGAGTGACATACCTTAGGTCCTCCTGTGGACTTTTTCCCTGCCACTCCTTTTCCTTTTTCTGAGACTTTCTGGATTGATGAAGAGCGGAAGGACCCTCCCTATTCAGATCCTCCACCCGGGTGGAGGGGGACTAAGTAGCATCCATAACTAGTTTAGTCATATAGTTTTCAAATTTATGTTGATAGTCCATATTTTTGAAATATGTGTTCTACATCCTCCTACTATGTATTTGTATTTATCATCCTACTCACTTGATCAAGAGAGTATAAAAATCAAAGAATTTGATAAGAAAGAGAATTGATACATTACATATATAATTGAGTAGTTAGGATGATGGAGTAGAAACATGAAGTAGAAGAAGTGAAAATTTTCTTCCTCAAATGATATGGGTAAACATAGTAATTCACTCTAAATTTAACTAACAGTCTGATGTCGAGTTTAAGAAGGTGAGGAAAAGAAAGAAAATGAAATGGAATCTTTTTCTTTCAAATCCTCTCATTTTTAGTAGTATAAGGTTTGATGCAAGATCAGATTAAACTCTTCATTCAAATCCCTTATTTTTCTTCCTTTTCCTTCGTTAAATAAAACTCTAGAACACAACTTTTCTAGTTTTTCTTTCAAATCCTTTCATTTCATTCGCTAAAAAAACTTTAGAATCAAATGTATGCTTTGAGACACGCACTCTACTAATCTTACAAGATCTCAATTTGATTTTAAGCTTGGATTGAGCGGCCAACAAGATGTGTGGATTGCCATTAGGCTACCCCCACAACCACTTGTGTTGACCTCCAATTGTCAAACTATCAAGTCTCGACCACTATTGGGGGGTCATGAGCAATAACTCGGGTCATTTTCAATTAGGTTTCATTATTGACATCACATTCGGTGATATCCACGATTAATGGAATATGCTAAGCACTTATGTCGTATCATGGAATCAATCTATTATTCACCTTGGTTAATGATGATAAGCATATCCTTTGATGATCTATCAAATCAAAAACATTTAATGTGATATTCTGATTGAAAGCGAACCTAGTTTTTGGGCTGATTGAAAAAATGATATGAACCCAATTCTTTAACTATTACGGTTTAAGGTTATAATAATAGCTTAGAGTACACGAAGTAATGATTGTTATGATTTGTTGTCACATTAGCATAACTAACTTATGTCTAACACTCTACAACAATGACTTACATTATTGTCACCGGTAAACCCTCACAATTTATTTCGTTTCAAATTATTGGTTTAATAACAAGATTGGGATGTCATGCACGTCATCCGAATGACGAGCAATACGGATGACAAACCAATGAACCATGACGGAGTAATATAATGAAAATGACGGACCATTTTTTGAGGGATGACAAGCATGCCATATGACTGCTCCGTCCCCTCTTATAATATATGTATAAGATAAATATTATTCGATTCTTTGACAATTTAAAGTCGAATAATATTTGTACAAGATAAATATGATTCTTCAATGAATTTTCTCTTACAAAAAAGAGTCTCTAAAAACCCAACATTTGGCCTTTGGGCATCGATAACCCTTTTACAACATGTTTAGTAAAAAGACTATGAAAGATAATCTTGTTTGAGAAATTATTAAAAGTACAACCTTCATAGTTCCTAGAAAGATAATCTTATTAAAATATCTTATGGAATGAGACTGAGATTATGATTGATACAAAATTAGATATACACCCATAATGAATACCATTTGCATTTACTTAACTACCCTTTTACATCAATTTATAATTATTGGAGTTCAACTTTAGGCTCGGGCTACTTTTCTTAACTACTTTTCCATAAATATAATTTTTAGCTCCACCCATAGCTCTAGCTCTACTTCGTTTTTTTAAGACAAAACTCTATTACGTTTTGTCAAACATACTCATAGTCCTAGGCTGTAGGGGGTTTGCACTCGTCACTCAGCATCACATAAGCTTTTTTTCTTTCTCACAATGATCACCATTTAACCATCACACTAAATCCATACTCCATCACTTGATATTACAAGGCGCAAGGCACTCTTTATTCTTACGTGTCACACCTCATCAAGTAGTCAAGCACATTGCATTGCATCACATCCTTTCAGGAACGCCTTGTGTATCATGTCTCATGTGCGCTTTTTTAAAATCAAGCTCCAACACACACTCACATTTTTAACATCAGTTTAATACACGCACACACAAATCTCACCAAGATTCCCATCACTTTGACCCGTTACCTTGTGATCACTATTCAGCAGGGCCGTCTCAGATATTTTTTGACCCGGGGCAAAACAAAAAAATTGGCCCCTTAAAATACTAAAATTTACAAAAATAAAAACTAAAATATATAAAAACGTTGAATAAGAAACTTACAATTGTTTAGCTTTTCAAATTTTTTATAAATCTATTCATTCACTCTCTTTGAGATTGTTTTAGTTTTTCAAATTCTTTTCTTTTATTTCTTTTTTGACTACAGGATAAATGCATTTTAAAAAACTTGATCTATTAATTAATTATAAAGTGATTCATGTATTGAAGTAAATAAACCAATTAACTTAATATCAAGTAATTCAAGTAACCTGTTTATCTAATAAAGTAAATAACTAATAAACTAATTAACTGCTTATCAATAATATTTAGATAATTTTCAAGTATTTCAAGATTTCAAATAAGCGACACCAAAAAAATTTGATAGTTAATATCAAGTGATAAATTTCAAGTAAATGATTTAAAGTAACCAATTAACAAGTGACTGAAGTAAGTAAGTGATTTTAAACAACTATAACAAATTAATTAACTAATAATCAATAATCAATAACAGAAATCCAAGATAAAAGAAACTTTATAGCTGTTTTTATTAGAGTTTGAACAATTGAACTTTAAGCCTTGATTTTGGAACGAGTGAGGGACTCTCACTATTTGTTTCATATTCTGTAACTCTGCAAGAAATCAACTTTTCAAATACGAATTGTTTACCAAAACAAGCAACAATAAATTGAATTTAAGAAATAAGGATAAAAAACGAATTAATTTCTAAAACTCTTGAGTCTCGCTCAAATGATAAAATCTAATATCATATGTGTTACACTGATTTTAAGAAACTTATTACCATCTAACAAAACTCTGATTTTACTCTACTTAAAGGGTTAAAGTAATCATCTCACTAAAAAACGAAAACAATATACAATCGCAAGTCGCCAACTAATCTGAAAATGCCTAGCGCCTACTAAAATCACCAACTCTGAAATTATAGGATGTGAATTGCCAATGATCGGATCATTTTATAAGAAATCACCTACTGTGTTTAGGAATGACCAAATAATTCTGGATTTGATGATTTACAATTGTAGTTTGTTTTTGTGTTTCATTATTTGCAAAAAATGAAAGGGTTAAAGGAGAACCAATCACCAACAGCTTCACATTCATAGCCAAATAGTTTGCCGCAACACGATTTCGCTTTTTTCCTCTACGAGGTTGCTATGCGTCCATGATTTCCAAGCCGATTGCTATTTTAATTTCTAAGTCTGCATTTCAAATATTGAGCCTACGAAATTGGGCCTTTTTTCTATCTAATTATGGCCCCCCTTAGCCATGGGCCCTGGGCGGTTGCCCGGGTAGCCCGCCCCTTAAGACGGCCTTGTTTACTGGATTAGGAGAATTGTAAGAAAGAAAAATAAACCTAGAGCCGTGAAGAAAAAAAGGCCGAGAAGCTGTCAAAAGAGGAATCAGAAACCTGAAGCTGTCGAAGAGGAATCCGGAGGAAGGGAGTGTGGCAGCGGCTACAGTCGGCGGCGAAGGGAGGCCTTGCGGTGGCTAGAGTCGGCCACCAAAGGAGGGGCGATGTTAGTTCCGATCGATGTGAGGGGAATAAGAAATGGCAGTGGTGTGTACTGATTTGAGGGGATGGGAAGGAATAGGGAGAAGATAGAGGAGATCTTACGTGATTTTGAAGCTAGGGCAATATGGTCTTTTCCATTTTTTAAATAATTATAGAAGATTTAAATTGATTATAAAATTGTTAAAATTAATAAAAATAGTGATTTTGGTAAAAATAATATTTTGGAAGCTTAAGAAGGGTATGTAGGATATTTAAAAGTTAAGGTGGGTATATAAAATATTTTGATGTTTAATAAGGGTATATATGAAATTACCCCAAAATATATATGGGGTGTTTGTATAAATTATATATTTCTATTTAATGGATATATTTAATTGCATATGTTTATAGTTTTTTCTTTTAACTTTTAATGTATAATGATTGGTATAAATATAACTATATATTAATAATCGTCTCATTTTTATCTACGTTTTGATGTAAATTTTACCAGAATGACACAACATTTTAAAAATTATATTTTTAATTTTTTATTAGTATAAAAGTATATCTCAAAACCATTGAAAAAGTGAGTTACTATCTTTGATTTTGTGTAAATCGAAATATAATGACATTTAATCTTTTCTAAACGAGAATATATATTTTCTTGTTTATCTTCTTTATTAAACTCCAAACCACTGAACATATGAGAATATATATATATATATATATATATATATATATATATATACACACACACACACATATATATATATATATATATATATACACACACACACACACACACATATATATATATATATATATATCTACAACAAATTAATTAGTGAGGTATACTACATTTTTATGCGATACTTTATATTTGTGAATCCCTAAATTAGTTATAATTTTCATTGACATAATCATATAAAGTTAAACTCTCAATCTGTTTTTCGATGCAAATGATTTTCATAATAAAATATTGATTAAATTGTGATGGTTTTAAAAAACTCACTATTTGTAAATAATTAACCGACCAAAGCTTTGCATGTCAAAAAAAGGTTATGAGTATTATATCGAATTTTGATACAATGTTACGATGAGCTAATAGAGTGATTTATGTATTCGACATGGTTTATAATTTGGGTTTTATATAATAACAATGAGAAATTATGGTTAATTATATTTTAACATAATCCTTCAGATTTTTAATTAAGATGCATTAATTATTTATATTTAGATGTTAGGCTCTTATTTTTAATATACTATGTTTTTTATATTGATAAAAATAATTATGACTAACTGTGTATCACATGGGCGTATAACAAATGAAGAGATTGAGCACATAAATGATTATATAATATCAATGGACATCTTTTTGATCGAAATTGTTTTTAAGAGAGAGTAATTTTGTTCAACAAATGAAGAGGTTAAACCATTAATGATTTCATACATGGTATCAAGGTTAAATACTATGGAGGTATTATATTTTAGTTCAGATAATATATATTGAGGTGAACTTTCATATCATTTTGAAGAATCATTGTAAACACCAAATTTACTTAATTCTCTCAGGGTTCCATCTTTGTAACGATGATAGTAACCTAACAAATAAAACTATGAATATAGCATACAAAAAAGTAACTACTGAAAATATGAATCTGTCTTAATGTAATTTTCGAATATACGATTAACATGATGTTTTATTAGTCGTTTTTCTATAGATATGATTTTGTTTGTTTGAATAATTTTATATATTTTATTTTTGCTTTATTACACGTTTAATGTTTTAGATTTTTTAAAGCTTGCCTCGTGTGTGCACGGATCATCAACTAGTAACAATTAAGAGTGATCGGAGCAATAAAAAAAGAGAAAGAAGTGTTTGAGAACAAGAAAATTAAGCATGTAAAATTTAAAAAAATTTATGAATGAGTTAAAGAAATGGAGAAGCACACATATATATATATATATATATAAGTAATAATCATAAGAGGGGTAAAAGAAATTGAGAACCATAGGATCATTATTAAAAGTCAACTAAAATAATCAAAACTTATTATAGGTAACTACCAAATAAATCAAGCTTAAGGGTGTAATACGGACCTTCGAAAATAAATAAAAGAATATCTTATTGAGAAATTAATATTTGTGTTGGGTTATGGATTTAATGGTGGACTAGTTTAATTTATTTGGGCTTGAATATATATATATATATATATATATATATATATATATATATAAATGGTTGGCTAAATAGACTAAATATATGTATTTTATTTGGCTTAATCAATGTGAACTGGGCTTAGGCCTTTCTAAAAGAAGGTATATAAAGGTGGCTAGGGCACAGCCCCCAACACCACCATCTTCACTGTTTCATTAGTTCAAACAAAGAAATCAGTGTGTGTTTGTGTGTGTAAAAACCCTCTCGAGGAACAGAGGAAGGAGGAGCCAAGAATCATTTGTGGACTTAAGGAATTGTTAAAAGGATCATCAGGTAATATTTTCTATCTCATTTTGGCATTGTAGATATCAATCTTGTCTTGTTTGAATGATTATAGAACAAGTTAGAATATGGGTTTTGAGGTTCTGGGTTTATGAAAGAACCAGGGAAAGAATTTGAGATGTGAGCTCTTAATACTTGATGAAATGTATCTAAATCTTGAAGGAAGTGTTTAAATGAGTGGAGAAATGTTTTGTAACAAAAATAAAATGAATTGGTTGAGTTTTGAA
>JAUEJL010140354.1:0-10810 GCA_032274825.1 Drosophyllum lusitanicum | reverse complement strand
TTGTTTATAAAGCAATGAAAACATGACAGACATATGAGAATTACGTTTATTTACAATCAACTAGCTATGAAAATTTTAAATATTCATCCGACTTATAATTAACTTAAGTAGATAAATAATTAATATATCTGAATTTTTTACATAATTATGTAAATAGTTAAGACGTTAACATAAAAACTTAGTGGGCTGTTCGTTGCACAGCGTAGAGAGTTAACTAGTATATATATATATATATATATATGTTACCATTGGAAGGGGAAAAGGAAAAAGGAAAAAAAAAATTGAACCAGTTTCGGGTTCTCCCCCTAGCCAGACATCAAGCACGCCTGAACCCTTTGGGAGGCGATGGTGTGCTAGTGGGGTTCAACCTCAACCCTCCTCGGGTTCTAGGGCCGAGGCGGTCAATCTAAATAAAAATATCTTCTCTTATTCCAAAAATAAGTCTTAAAAGCTGATTAGTGTATGATATGACATGTCGTGTAGAAAGAATTATTATTGATCCCATCTACCTTTTCCAAAAGTAAAATAGTGTATATAAAGTGGCCTATGGTCATTAAAGGTACATATGAATTACGACATATGAATTATTATTGAATTTTCAGTTGATTAACAGTAATAAGACCCGGTAATAAGACCCGATGATCCTCTCGATCATCCAACTCATATAAGCAAGTAACACATTATTTAAGTGTCTATCTAAATGTAAGATAACCAAGATTATTAACTCAACGTCCCAAAGAAATGAATTTAAGTGTCATGTAACCAAGATTATTAACTCAAACAACATATCTAATATAATTGTCTAGAGCAACTAAGTATATAAAGAAGAATTTGCAAATCCATACATCCCAACCTTTAATTTTATGACTTCTATACCTCAAATAATGCACAGGGAAAGGAGTTTGGAAGCTTCAAACATTGTTTTGAACTCAAGTGTTTAATCCAACGTACTCTTGTTAAGGGTTAACTAATTTGGTTACTTGGTGATCGATTGTAAACATTTTGTTATCCATCTATTTGGATTGTTTTTGAAATTTGGCTTCCACTAAGTTTTTGAAACTTCATTGTAACCAAATGTTTAAATTGGTTTTGATTTTTATATAAGTAAGGGTGTTATACATATATAAGGAATACGTAATGACCTTGTATATAGGGATGGAGCCAACATTTAAAGTTATGGACCCTAGTTCACTACAAGAAAATAGACTTTTGAACGGAAAGACTTTTAACGATGACACGAAGTCTTCGCTAAAAATCACTAAATGACAAAAACATGTACCATTTTGACTTTGGGAATGGGAGAGTGACGTACAAGTAACACTTTCAGCGAGCACTATGTCCTCGTTAAAGTAATTAATATTTTATTTTGATTTTTTTCTTGGTGTAAAAGGTCATTTACGCAGTAAAAAACGTGCCAAGTATTTTCACCACTTTTAGTGACGACACGCGTCCTTGCTAAAACCTATTTTTATTTTTTGTAAAATTCTACTGAATGCGTTGGAGCGACTTTTGTTGTTTAGCGATGACTTTGTCGTCGCCAATTCTCTCACAAAGTAAAAACTCTACAACGCCTCTTCCTTTTCATCTCTTTCACCCTTTCATTTTTTCTTTTCAATAGACGCCGACCTCTCCCCTTTTCTCTCAGGTTTTCGATTTTTACCACGATTTTGGAGATTTTAAGGTGAGACTAAGGCTTGTAGGTTACTATCTTTCTTTTGCTTGTCAACAACGTCATTACTCCGACGAGAACTCCATTATTTCCGGCGAAAGCTTCATCTTTTCCGGTGAGCTCCTGAATCCCAGTCAATATTAACATATAAAGCTTACTGTTTTACATAAAATTAATCTTTGTATGATTATTTATAGATAACATCGTCATTTGTTTTAGTTAGTTACCTCCGGCGAGTGACCAGCGACACTCTGTCCGGCTACTGCTCCGGCGATATTTCTACTGCCGATCAAAACAACATTTTAGGTATGGTTTTCCTCCTATAATACTTAAACAAAACAAATATAGAAATTTGTTACTTATAAGTGAAAATAATATTTTTTTTAGTAATGAAAAGCATGTTTAGAAAATTATTTAGTAGTTAATATTATGTTATACTTAAGTATGTTTAGAAAATTGTTTAGTAGTTAATATTCTTTTATACTTAAGTATGTTACTAAAAATTATATTATATTTAAATATGTTTAGCTTATGATTATTGTTATATTTATTTCTTTAATATTCTAATTAGAATAAATGTTTATTTTACTTTATATTAAAGTAAAGATGGTAAAAGAAATCTTTGTAACTTGACATACTATTTTTTCGCTATTGTTTAGTATAATACATATTAGGTGTATCATGTGGTTAAAATTTTTGAACAATTAATATTATGTTAACTTAATCTTAACATGTAGAGATTTGATATGTTATGGTAGGGGCTATTTGTTGTTTGATATATTAAAGAAATAATCGTGATTGTTAAACTATTGTATAATAATATATGTTTTTAAAACTTAGTGTAAGTTGGTATTCATGTGATAATATGATTGATGTTTGTTGTTCTTGTAATTTAGTAGGATCTTAATACATACAAGCTCTAAAATAGTAGGATCTTAATACATACAAGCTTTAAGTTAATAGGATCTTAATATATATGAACTTTAAGTTAGTATGATCTTAATAAGGGTTTAGTTCACCAAAATGTATCAAACTTGTCACGTTTTGCTATTATGTGTATCGGACTTTAAAAGTTTCTATTGTGTGTATCGAACATTTAATTTCTCGTTATTGTATGTATTAAACTTTCTATTGTATATACTAAACTTATACACTTTTTCCTTTTTTGTGTATCCAAAATACATACAATAGCAACAAACTAGAAGTTTGATACATACAATAGAAACTTTTAAAATTCGATACACACAATAGCAATATATGACAAGTTGAATACATTTTGATAAACTAAACCCTCTTAATAAATAAGTACTAAAATAGAAATAAAAATATTATAACATAAAGTTAACGTTATTGAAAAAAATTTGTTCTTATGATAAATATGTAAAAGATAAACGTAAAATTAAATTTTCTAAAATAATAATAATAAGTAACAAACTAATATATATACTACAACAACAATAACAATAACGATAACAATAATAATAATTATTATTAGAAGAAGATGAATAAAACAAATTCTTTTAAATAAAATGGAAATACATCTCAAAGTAACAATATTCTTTCTCAAAAATAAAAACTCACAGTTCATCAACAATATGTTAATGTATAGTCATGATTTAACCTTCATAACTTGATAGTAATATATAAATTAGTGAGAAGTTAGAACACAAACAAATACATGGTTGTGATTCAGATGACATCAAATAAAAAAAAGTTCTTAATTTAAAGCTGAATCAAAAAATCTAGAAAACTATATGAACAAATAGAAAATCAAGTTCATTAAACAAGCCTTCGAGACAATTTGTATCTTTAAGTTCAACTAGTAACCTTCAATGGAAAAATCATATGAGGTTTTAAAAATAGACCAAAACCAAATTAAGTGCATTATGAAAACCTATCTAGGAACTAGCTCAGATATGTTGGATTTTGATATTAATTTTGATTTTAAATCATTGCTACCTGTTACCGAATAGAAATCTTGTAAGAGTGACATTTTAGAATCATTGTTACTAATGAAAAATGCAGGTTTTGTTGGTACCGGAAGGATGATAGATGAGCTATTAAGCATAAGAACAACCGAAGCCATGGTTGGCCTATCAGCAAAATTTTCTTGAACACATAATAACCCAATGTGGATACATCTAATGATGACATGCAATGAACTTGATCCTGTCTTCAATCTGGGATCTATGATATTTGTCACTGTCCCGTTCTGCAAATTTTTCCATGCCTAAAATAGAGTAACAATTCAGTTTCCTAGCATCCCTATAGTAGTAAAACTAGTTTTTGCAAGGAATATTACGTTACAAATAATATGTTGTTCTTTGTTTATATGTTTTCTTTTAGAAATTAAAATGAAGGGTAGATACTTACAAAGCTAAGAAGGTCTTCAATGCTTTCCCCGTTTGAAAAATAATTGTTCTTTCGACCTGTTACAATCTCCAACACCAACACCCCAAAACTAAAAACATCTGATTTTACTGAGAACTGACCATGCATTGCGTATTCAGGAGCCATATAACCACTATAAAAGGAAATAAAAGTGACCAAAATGTCAGCACTTGCAGTATACAAGGGAATAAAAAATGTTTAATAAAGTTCTCCATATGATTATATCTAAAAACTGTATACTTACTAGGTTCCGACAATTCGACTTGTATCACCTTCTGTTTCCTCCGGCTTAAACAACCTCGCCATGCCAAAATCTGCAATTTTGGCATTCATTTGAGCATCTAACAACACATTGCTTGCTTTTAGATCTCGATGAATTATCCTTAGACGGGAATCTTCATGAAGATAAAGAAGACCCTTCGCAACATCAATGATAATCATGTATCTTTTTTCCCACTCAAGGAGTGTAGACTTAGTTGGATCTACACGAATCATCAATTTGTATACATCAGTATCAATATTATTCCAACAAAAATAATTATTTGCAACACCAAAAATAAGATTAAGCGGTTCAACTTATGTGACTACAAGTACTTTTTAAGTTCAACATTGTAGACGAAATATTTGTATTAACTAAAAGCCATCGCTAAATCCAATATGATCCCTCTTCCCGGCTATTCCATGAATGTATGGTTATTTATGTTTTACTTATAGGTTGCAATATGCTAGGTTGAGAAAGATCGCTACTCTTTATAACCTACCAAATATAAACCGATCAAGACTTGCATTTGGTAAGTACTCATAAATGAGAAGTCGTTCACTTCCTTCAATGCTAAAACCAAGAAGCCTAACCAAATTACGATGTTGAAGCCTTGCAACCAGCAAAACCTCATTCTGGAATTCTATGTCACCTTGCCCCGAATCCCTCGCTAGCCTCTTTACTGCTATCTGTTGTCCATCTTCAAGATTACCCTAAGTAACATATAACAACTTTCAAGTAACATCAAGATTCTTATTGATATACTCTCTTTAGTATAACAACATGATTCTTATTGATAGAAAGACTCTTTTTACGCATTATAAGTAAAATCGATTTGTGTGGTACCTTGTAAACTGCACCAAATCCTCCTTGTCCCAACTTATTTTCATGCGAGAAGTCATTTGTCGAATCTTTCACCAAACTAAAGTCATATTGCAACGACTCAACAGAGTGAATATCCATAGTTTCAACTATTAGAAAAAGAGATAATATGATTTAGCAATTAGTGGTGTGCATGCCTATACTAAAATCATACTCAACCAAGTGGTTTATTCTATGGATATAGATTGAAGTTAGTACTTTGCTTCAATTCTTACAACATAAGCAATGGATTTTGGTGTTCTTGTTACAAATTATGCTAGCTTCGAACTTGGAACTTACTATTTTCGGGTGGCAGAGTTTCTCGTTGCTTGTTCCTCCGTCTTATAAAGATGCAAATGGAAGTGACCATTGTGAAGACAATAACTATTACAATAACAATGATTATTATCTTATTTTTTGTCTTCCTTGTATTTTTACCTGTAAAAAATATAAAGATTGCATTAACAAAGTCTCATCTTTCAATGTCCTTCTAAACATATACAAAACGTGAAAAATAAATATAAATTGTTATAATTATAAGAAAATTACAAATTTGGGTAACTTATTATCCTTTTCATTTATCTTTCCTTCTTAACATTATATCAATTTTTTTAATTAATTACGGTAAGTTATTATAAGGGAATTATAAATTAGGGTAACTTATTATTCTTTTTATTTATTTTTTTGGGTAGTATAATATACTATAAAATTTTAAATTAATTAAGGTACCTAATATTTTATATGAACTTGTTGATCAATCAATTCATTTATTGTTTCTTATTAAGAAATATTTGGTTAATTTGATTTATCAATTAATAGTACTAGTTAATATTTAATTATTGATTGTTTTTTAGATTTACTTAAAATGTAGTTTAATGAATTTTTTTTTCACATTATGTCACCTCCATCCACCACCGCCATCTCACCACTATATGGCCACTGTCACTATCTCACCAACAAGGCCAGCCGCCACCAAACACACCTGCTCTATTCACGCACACTACTTACCTGTCACATTAGTAAATTTATATTTTGGCAATCACTCTTGTAGTTCTTTATTATTAAAATAACTTAATTAAACGTTAAAACATTAAGTTCAATACTAATAATATTCAATCCCCTTCTATAATTAACTTGGTATATGTTGTAACTTAGTCGATGCTAATATTCGAGATTAACAACGTAAACAACTTCGATAAATATATCCATCTTCGAGAGTTACACGGCCTACACGAGACCGTTAAGTCTAACATGGCCAAAACTCAACCCTCCACATGTGTTACCCCTATGTCGGCGATTATGGGAGGAAGGGTCAAGAGGAAATTGACCCCCCCCCCCCCCCTCCCCAAGGTTAAGGGCAAAGTTGAAGCATCTAAATTTGACCCCAAATCCATGGCAAGGAAAGGCCAACTCCGAGATACCTTAGACCTTGACTCCTTAGGTGCAATACGCTTCCATTGCAAGGAGATTAAGCAGTGAAGGCATAGTTTCCTGAATGATGTGAGGAGCTAAAGAAGCTTAAAGCCAACGAGTTTGACCCTTAGGTATTTTCGTGATTGAACTTCATAGTACTTTTACTTTTAATTTCAAGGAATTAGACACAAAATGTGTAACTTTCATGTATACTCATGTGCATGGTCTAAAGGAAAGTTTGAGGATAAAGATAGATAATTGGACCTGATTATGGGCAATGTACTGTTGAGCGGATCAAGAGACAAGAGTTATAAGCTTCTCTTGTTTTTGGCTCATATTTTATATTTAGATAGTGTTGTTTTTGGCCTACTATGGTCTTTACATGCTTTGTACAATGATGTTATTGATTTTTTGATTTGCTAATTAACATTGTTATTTATCTTCATATAAATGATGGTATATATCTTATTATAAAGCTTATCTTTGTCATTACATTTCTGAAATAAGTATGTTAAAAAAACATGTAGATATTGTGAATACTTGTAGGTGAGAATGAGTCGTTATAACCAACATTTTAAGATCAGAAATAAAAAATATGGATGAGCAAAGATCGATTGGCCTATGTCCTTTCAACTTCTCACCTTAGGGTGCGGTACACGTACAATGCTTTTGACATAGAACACTAACATTTGATTGCTATTTTGAACAACCGGCCTTTGCCCCTCCGCCTTGGAGAGTGTCTCATATTAAAATGATCAAGAGGTGAAGAACACCATTACTAGTTAAGAAGAAGACTCAACAGATTCTCAAAGATTCAAGAACAATCATTTGTTCAAGAACAGGACTCAATAGATTCTCGAGTCAGACAATTAAACGATCCAGAACAAGACTAAACATGTTTTGTTTAATATGTCCTCTTATATATTTTTATAATTCTTTCAGCTCAGGAACAATGAAAAGATCACAGAACTCTAACTTATTGTTTTGTTTTAAGATGGATCATGCTGGTAATTTGGCATGTTATTAAATCATGCATCTTTATGGAATCAAGGATTTTTATTTCTATTTTGTGGGTAGTCATAATTCTTAATTCTTACAATATTAATACCAACAACCATGACCCTCAACCTCAAACCGATTCGATCTAACCCACATACCCGCCCTTCTCGCTAAAAAACGGGTAAGAAAATTTGTAACAAAAGATGAAGAGGTTCTTTTGGCAGTGTCATGGATTTATGCATATGAATCGAAGACAAGCAAGTTGAACAAGTATAAAGGACGAGTCTTTTTGGTATCGGGCCCAAGACATCTTGAGCAATTTGGTACAACAAATTAAGGATCAAATCACCTATAAATGACATGATCGACGTTACTACATCTTCGATTAAGTGGTGAATTGGAGGGCATATTCTAACACTTGCCATTAATTTCTATATAAAGCATGCTACTTTTCCCGTATATGCATGTTTTGGAGATCCAAAAGATAACCTAATGGGTATATCTGCATTCGATATATAGTTCGTGAACATCGACATAAGAAACCTAGAGCGGGTTACTCGATCAAATTAGAAAATTTTCATTATTAACCATGTATTTTATACATTGTTGATCGACTTGAAAAACAATGTAAGAATGATAATTAATTGAGTGTACAGTAGAACTACTTACAATTAATAATAACTTTTTTCTAAGAGTGAACAATAATTTGTGAGACAAAGTAAAATACTACGGCATCAATGTTTTGAAAACCAGACCGGGCATTGAACAGTCATGCATCCTACTGGTTTATTGGTCGGACCGGTTCCCGATCGGTTGAACCGGAAGGAAAAACGGGATGATGTCATAATTATTTAAAAACAAAAAAATATATTGATTTCTACAAATATACTCTCATAAATTAAACACATAAAAAATAAAATAGTTCTTGGAACATGAGAATTATTGTTTGTAGCCACTCATATATTACTAGCTATAGGTTGTAATATAATTGAAAAATGAGAATTATTGTTATCGAAAATTCAAACCTTTTCTATTTTATTTAAAGGAGCCTTACGATCGAAAAACAGTAGGATTTCAAACAAATTCCGGTTCGACGGCTCACCGCTGTCCGGTCCTGTTCGCCGGTTTTTTAAAGACGGTTTTCCGGACTGTTTTAAACCGTAGGCATGTTTGGCTCTCGGTTGAAGTACCGGTCCTACCGGCCGGTGCGGTCCAGTTTTGAAAACACTTTATAGCACAGATTAATTTGAAAGTGACGAAGCGATATTATTTATATATTTAGTATGCTATAAATATGAAGTTCGTTAATTAGTTGAATAGTAAGAACTTAACACAATTAAATTAATAATATTATACTCGATGCTAAATACACATGCGTTTTCAGTGTTCTTTTAGCTATTTTTAGTCAAAGTCATTGAATTGAAAACTAAAGTAATTTATTTAATTAAAGTGTCGTGGAAAACTTTGCAGCTTCATCCTCAAACAGATGTGTTAATTAACGAGCTAAGAATACATGAAATCCATATTTCCTTTAATTAAAAAAGAAAAAAAAAACTTTGTATGTGTAAAACCACGTACCTGGTGATGATGTTGGTGGTGAAGGGATGACGAGATCGGTGTTGTTATAAAACGGATAAATCTCGTACCTAAAGTTACAAGTAGGTGCCAGATATCTCCCTCCAACACTACCACCAAACCGTTCCCTATACCCATCGATTCCAATTTGCAAACAACTAGTGCACTCAAGGTTTGATAAATCTGGAGTACACTGCGCGAGCCCGTAAACTCGACTTGTGTTACTTGTAGCAAACTTCCTTAGTGAATCACCCCCTGCAGCATCGTCTATCAGATCTTCCAACAACGATCCTGGAGCCACATTGAACCGTTCCACTTCAGAAAAGTTTTGGGTGTTGAACAAAAACACCAAAAACTTAATCTCAGTGTTTCCTAGTAAAGTCTCGTTGGAGTATCTTAAGAAACAGTAGTCGTAGTATCCAACTGCTTCCATCTGGTTAGGACATAATTCTCGTAATCTAACAATCGAGTCATTTAAACAACTCCGACACAAGTCCGGCTCCACGTCGCCTCTACAGAGGGCGACGGATTTGGCACTGTCGATGCCTTGGCCGGTGGAGTGGTTGAAGAAACCAAAGCCGGAGTCGGTGGTGGGGAGGGTGGTGAGGGTGGTATCAAGGCTTCTTCCATACGTACTATTTCTCGTGTAATTCACAGCGTTGTCACAAAAATAGGAAAGAAAATCAGGTTGAGCGAGGGTGATGATGTTGGAAATTAGATATATGAAAATAATATTCAACAACCAGAGTTTGATCGGTTTTACGGCGAGTATGGACATGTTTCTTTGTTTGAGTAGGATCGATCGAGGAGATATATGGCGGGCTGGGTGGAATGAAATAGGCCAATATTTAGTGTATATCAATTAATTACAAGCAGGCTATATATGATTTAAATGTTCCTTGTTGAATTTTCCATATTGATTATTCTTCTATATATAGAGTAATAAGACTATTCCTCCTCTTCTCCTCTGACTCTGTAAGCCAGCACACCTTCCTCCAACTTTTCAGCAATAACTATTAGGATCGAGACACCTAAAACAAGCGTTAGAATATAATGCGGATAACAAGAACAAGACAAGAAAGCACGACACAAAGATATAACGTGGTTTGGTCGTCAGGGTCACGACCTACGTCCACGGGCAGGAACAGAGACTTCTTTATTAACTGAGACTGTGTTTAATGATGTACGTATGATTGAACCCTAGGCTAGAAATTTATAACCAAACTAGAAAACCCTAATGTTGCCCTAATCTTAATTAGGAAACAATAATTAACATATATAAAAGATCTCTCAGCCGCCGCACAAGAAGAAACCAACCCTGGGCTAACAGGCCTGCTCCACGCCGTGAAGCAGAGGCCTACGCCGAGCACCCTCGAACAGCCCCACGCCGTGTGCCCCTGGTGCACGCCGAGCAGTCCCTTTTTTCAGTTTTCAAATATCTTCCAAGCCTTTCAAGTCATATCCCAACAATCTTCCCCTTGACTTGAACTCTCTTCAACCGGTTAAACGGAGATCACCAAAGAACCGTCTCTTTCTGCCAACCTCCCCGAAGGGACTACCTCCTTTCACGAGCCACGAAGTCCGACACCCCATCACGTGATTTTACCGGAGACCATCTCCACCCGTGTCATTTCGACTTCGTC